>SZWC01008084.1:7286-28133 GCA_023375785.1 Penium margaritaceum
TCAGTGACATATGCATACTTTGGTTGGTCACTGTGCATGGTAGCCACACTGTGCCACTACATATTGAAAATCTTTGTACTTGCTAGTCAATAACTAGTATTCACAAACCATTGTTTTCCCCTCTGACCATTTTTGAATCGTGTTATGATTTTTCAGAGTCGACCACACATAGTGACATTATTTGGTCATGGTCAGAGACATATGCCCACTTTGGTTGGTCATTGTACATGGTAGCCACACCGTGCCACTACTTATTGAAGGTCCTTGTGCTTGCTAGTTGATACCTGATGTTCCCAAACCATCGTTTCCCCCTCTGACCATTTGTGACTCGCATTATGAGTTGTCAAAGTTGACCACACACAGCGGATTTCTTTGGTCAAAGGCATTACATATGCCTACTTTGGTCGATCGTTGTGCATGGTAGCCACACCATGCTACTACTTATTGAAGGTCGCTGTACTTGCTAGTTGAGAACTAATATTCCGAAACCATTGTTTCCCCCTCTGGCCATATGTGACTCGTGTTATGGGTTGTGAATGTGACCACCCATATTGAAGTTATTTGGTCATGGTCAGTGACATATGCCTAGTTTGGTTGTTCTGTGTGCATAGTAGCCAAGCCGTGCCAATAATTATTGAAGTTTGTTGTCCTGTCTAGTTGATACACAGGGTTCCCAAACCATTGTCTCTCCCTCTGACCATTTGTGACTCGTGTTATGAGTTGTCAACGTTGACCACACATAGTGGACTACTTTGGTCATAGTTAGTGACGTATGCATCTTATGGTTGGTCACTGTGCACGCTAGCCACACCGTGCCACTACTTGTTGAAGGTCTTTGTACTTGCTAGTTGAAAACTAGTACTCCAAATCCATTGTTTCCCCCTTTGACCATTTGTGACTCGTGTTATGAGTTTTCAACGTTGACCACACACTGTGAAATGCTTTTGGTCATGGTTAGTGGCATATGCCTACTTTGGTTTGTCACTGTACATGGTTGCCAGGCCATGTCACTACATATTGAAGGTCTTTGTGCTTTCTAGTTGATAGCTAGTGTTCCCAAACCATTCTTACCACCTCTGACTATCTGTGACTCTTGTTGTGAGTTGTCAACGTTGACCACATGAAGTGAAATTCTTTGGTCATTATCAGTGACATATGCATACTTTTGTTGGTCAATGTGCATGGTAGCCACACTGTGCAACTATATATTGAAGGTCTTTGTACTTGCTAGTCGATAACTAGAGTTAACAAACCATTGTTTTTCCCTCTGACCATTTGTTACTCGTGTTATGAGTTTTCAAAGTTGACCACACATAGTGACATTCTTTGGTCATGGTCAGAGACATATGCCCACTTTGGCTGGTCATCGTACACGGTAGCCACACCGTGCCACTACTTATTGAAGGTCCTTGTGCTTGCTAGTTGATACCTGGTGTTCCCAAACCATCGTTTCTCCCTCTGATCATTTGTGACTCGCATTATGAGTTGTCAACGTTGACCACACACAGCGGATGTCTTTGGTCAAAGGCAGTACACGTGCCTACTTTGGTCGGTCATTGTGCATGGTAGCTACACCGTGCTACTGCTTATTTAAGGTCGTTGTATTTGCTAGTTGATAACTAATACCCCGAAACCATTGTTTCCCCCTCTGACCATCTGTGACTCGTGTTATGGGTTGTGAATGTTGTCCACCCATATTGAAATTATTTGGTCATGGTCAGTGACATATGCCTAGTTTGGTTGTTTGGTGTGCATAGTAGCCACGCCGTGCCACTACTTATTGAAGTTTTTTGTCCTTTCTAGTCAATACATAGGGTTCCCAAACCATTGTCTCTCCATCTGACCATTTGTGACTCGTGTTATGAGTTGTCAATGTTGACCACACATAGNATGCATCCTTTGGTTGGTCACTGTGCACGCTAGCCACGCCGTGCCACTACTTGTTGAATTTCTTTGTACTTGCTAGTTGATAACTAGTGTTCCCAACCCATTGTTTCCCCCTCTGACCATTTGTGACTCGGGTTATGAGTTTTCAACGTTGACCACACACTGTGAAATGCTTTTGGTCATGGTTAGTGGCATATGCCTACTTTGGTTTGTCACTGTACATGGTTTCCAGGCCGTGTCACTACGTATTGAAGGTCTTTGTGATTTCTAGTTGATAGCTAGTGTTCCCAAACCATTGTTACCCCCTTTGACTATCTGTGACTCTTGTTGTGAGTTGTCAGCGTTGACCACATGAAGTGAAATTCCTTGGTCCTGTTCAGTGACATATGCATACTTTGGTTGGTCACTGTGCATGGTAGCCACACTGTGCCACTACATATTGAAAATCTTTGTACTTGCTAGTCAATAACTAGTATTCACAAACCATTGTTTTCCCCTCTGATCATTTTTGAATCGTGTTATGATTTTTCAGAATCGACCACACATAGTGACATTATTTCGTCATGGTCAGAGACATATGCCCACTTTGGTTGGTCATTGTACATGGTAGCCACACCGTGTCACTACTTATTGAAGGTCGCTGTACTTGCTAGTTGAGAACTAATATTCCGAAACCATTGTTTCCCCCTCTGGCCATATGTGACTCGTGTTATGGGTTGTGAATGTGACCACCCATATTGAAATTATTTGGTCATGGTCAGAGACATATGCCCACTTTGGTTGGTCATTGTACATGGTAGCCACACCGTGTCACTACTTATTGAAGGTCGCTGTACTTGCTAGTTGAGAACTAATATTCCGAAACCATTGTTTCCCCCTCTGGCCATATGTGACTCGTGTTATGGGTTGTGAATGTGACCACCCATATTGAAATTATTTGGTCATGGTCAGAGACATATGCCCACTTTGGTTGGTCATTGTACATGGTAGCCACACCGTGTCACTACTTATTGAAGGTCGCTGTACTTGCTAGTTGAGAACTAATATTCCGAAACCATTGTTTCCCCCTCTGGCCATATGTGACTCGTGTTATGGGTTGTGAATGTGACCACCCATATTGAAATTATTTGGTCATGGTCAGAGACATATGCCCACTTTGGTTGGTCATTGTACATGGTAGCCACACCGTGTCACTACTTATTGAAGGTCGCTGTACTTGCTAGTTGAGAACTAATATTCCGAAACCATTGTTTCCCCCTCTGGCCATATGTGACTCGTGTTATGGGTTGTGAATGTGACCACCCATATTGAAATTATTTGGTCATGGTCAGAGACATATGCCCACTTTGGTTGGTCATTGTACATGGTAGCCACACCGTGTCACTACTTATTGAAGGTCGCTGTACTTGCTAGTTGAGAACTAATATTCCGAAACCATTGTTTCCCCCTCTGGCCATATGTGACTCGTGTTATGGGTTGTGAATGTGACCACCCATATTGAAATTATTTGGTCATGGTCAGAGACATATGCCCACTTTGGTTGGTCATTGTACATGGTAGCCACACCGTGTCACTACTTATTGAAGGTCGCTGTACTTGCTAGTTGAGAACTAATATTCCGAAACCATTGTTTCCCCCTCTGGCCATATGTGACTCGTGTTATGGGTTGTGAATGTGACCACCCATATTGAAATTATTTGGTCATGGTCAGAGACATATGCCCACTTTGGTTGGTCATTGTACATGGTAGCCACACCGTGTCACTACTTATTGAAGGTCGCTGTACTTGCTAGTTGAGAACTAATATTCCGAAACCATTGTTTCCCCCTCTGGCCATATGTGACTCGTGTTATGGGTTGTGAATGTGACCACCCATATTGAAATTATTTGGTCATGGTCAGAGACATATGCCCACTTTGGTTGGTCATTGTACATGGTAGCCACACCGTGTCACTACTTATTGAAGGTCGCTGTACTTGCTAGTTGAGAACTAATATTCCGAAACCATTGTTTCCCCCTCTGGCCATATGTGACTCGTGTTATGGGTTGTGAATGTGACCACCCATATTGAAATTATTTGGTCATGGTCAGAGACATATGCCCACTTTGGTTGGTCATTGTACATGGTAGCCACACCGTGTCACTACTTATTGAAGGTCGCTGTACTTGCTAGTTGAGAACTAATATTCCGAAACCATTGTTTCCCCCTCTGGCCATATGTGACTCGTGTTATGGGTTGTGAATGTGACCACCCATATTGAAATTATTTGGTCATGGTCAGAGACATATGCCCACTTTGGTTGGTCATTGTACATGGTAGCCACACCGTGTCACTACTTATTGAAGGTCGCTGTACTTGCTAGTTGAGAACTAATATTCCGAAACCATTGTTTCCCCCTCTGGCCATATGTGACTCGTGTTATGGGTTGTGAATGTGACCACCCATATTGAAATTATTTGGTCATGGTCAGAGACATATGCCCACTTTGGTTGGTCATTGTACATGGTAGCCACACCGTGTCACTACTTATTGAAGGTCGCTGTACTTGCTAGTTGAGAACTAATATTCCGAAACCATTGTTTCCCCCTCTGGCCATATGTGACTCGTGTTATGGGTTGTGAATGTGACCACCCATATTGAAATTATTTGGTCATGGTCAGAGACATATGCCCACTTTGGTTGGTCATTGTACATGGTAGCCACACCGTGTCACTACTTATTGAAGGTCGCTGTACTTGCTAGTTGAGAACTAATATTCCGAAACCATTGTTTCCCCCTCTGGCCATATGTGACTCGTGTTATGGGTTGTGAATGTGACCACCCATATTGAAATTATTTGGTCATGGTCAGAGACATATGCCCACTTTGGTTGGTCATTGTACATGGTAGCCACACCGTGTCACTACTTATTGAAGGTCGCTGTACTTGCTAGTTGAGAACTAATATTCCGAAACCATTGTTTCCCCCTCTGGCCATATGTGACTCGTGTTATGGGTTGTGAATGTGACCACCCATATTGAAATTATTTGGTCATGGTCAGAGACATATGCCCACTTTGGTTGGTCATTGTACATGGTAGCCACACCGTGTCACTACTTATTGAAGGTCGCTGTACTTGCTAGTTGAGAACTAATATTCCGAAACCATTGTTTCCCCCTCTGGCCATATGTGACTCGTGTTATGGGTTGTGAATGTGACCACCCATATTGAAATTATTTGGTCATGGTCAGAGACATATGCCCACTTTGGTTGGTCATTGTACATGGTAGCCACACCGTGTCACTACTTATTGAAGGTCGCTGTACTTGCTAGTTGAGAACTAATATTCCGAAACCATTGTTTCCCCCTCTGGCCATATGTGACTCGTGTTATGGGTTGTGAATGTGACCACCCATATTGAAATTATTTGGTCATGGTCAGAGACATATGCCCACTTTGGTTGGTCATTGTACATGGTAGCCACACCGTGTCACTACTTATTGAAGGTCGCTGTACTTGCTAGTTGAGAACTAATATTCCGAAACCATTGTTTCCCCCTCTGGCCATATGTGACTCGTGTTATGGGTTGTGAATGTGACCACCCATATTGAAATTATTTGGTCATGGTCAGAGACATATGCCCACTTTGGTTGGTCATTGTACATGGTAGCCACACCGTGTCACTACTTATTGAAGGTCGCTGTACTTGCTAGTTGAGAACTAATATTCCGAAACCATTGTTTCCCCCTCTGGCCATATGTGACTCGTGTTATGGGTTGTGAATGTGACCACCCATATTGAAATTATTTGGTCATGGTCAGAGACATATGCCCACTTTGGTTGGTCATTGTACATGGTAGCCACACCGTGTCACTACTTATTGAAGGTCGCTGTACTTGCTAGTTGAGAACTAATATTCCGAAACCATTGTTTCCCCCTCTGGCCATATGTGACTCGTGTTATGGGTTGTGAATGTGACCACCCATATTGAAATTATTTGGTCATGGTCAGAGACATATGCCCACTTTGGTTGGTCATTGTACATGGTAGCCACACCGTGTCACTACTTATTGAAGGTCGCTGTACTTGCTAGTTGAGAACTAATATTCCGAAACCATTGTTTCCCCCTCTGGCCATATGTGACTCGTGTTATGGGTTGTGAATGTGACCACCCATATTGAAATTATTTGGTCATGGTCAGAGACATATGCCCACTTTGGTTGGTCATTGTACATGGTAGCCACACCGTGTCACTACTTATTGAAGGTCGCTGTACTTGCTAGTTGAGAACTAATATTCCGAAACCATTGTTTCCCCCTCTGGCCATATGTGACTCGTGTTATGGGTTGTGAATGTGACCACCCATATTGAAATTATTTGGTCATGGTCAGAGACATATGCCCACTTTGGTTGGTCATTGTACATGGTAGCCACACCGTGTCACTACTTATTGAAGGTCGCTGTACTTGCTAGTTGAGAACTAATATTCCGAAACCATTGTTTCCCCCTCTGGCCATATGTGACTCGTGTTATGGGTTGTGAATGTGACCACCCATATTGAAATTATTTGGTCATGGTCAGAGACATATGCCCACTTTGGTTGGTCATTGTACATGGTAGCCACACCGTGTCACTACTTATTGAAGGTCGCTGTACTTGCTAGTTGAGAACTAATATTCCGAAACCATTGTTTCCCCCTCTGGCCATATGTGACTCGTGTTATGGGTTGTGAATGTGACCACCCATATTGAAATTATTTGGTCATGGTCAGAGACATATGCCCACTTTGGTTGGTCATTGTACATGGTAGCCACACCGTGTCACTACTTATTGAAGGTCGCTGTACTTGCTAGTTGAGAACTAATATTCCGAAACCATTGTTTCCCCCTCTGGCCATATGTGACTCGTGTTATGGGTTGTGAATGTGACCACCCATATTGAAATTATTTGGTCATGGTCAGAGACATATGCCCACTTTGGTTGGTCATTGTACATGGTAGCCACACCGTGTCACTACTTATTGAAGGTCGCTGTACTTGCTAGTTGAGAACTAATATTCCGAAACCATTGTTTCCCCCTCTGGCCATATGTGACTCGTGTTATGGGTTGTGAATGTGACCACCCATATTGAAATTATTTGGTCATGGTCAGAGACATATGCCCACTTTGGTTGGTCATTGTACATGGTAGCCACACCGTGTCACTACTTATTGAAGGTCGCTGTACTTGCTAGTTGAGAACTAATATTCCGAAACCATTGTTTCCCCCTCTGGCCATATGTGACTCGTGTTATGGGTTGTGAATGTGACCACCCATATTGAAGTTATTTGGTCATGGTCAGTGACATATGCCTAGTTTGGTTGTTCGGTGTGCATAGTAGCCACGCCGTGTTACTACTTATTGAAGTTTTTTGTCCCTTCTAGTCGATACATAGGGTTCCCAAACCATTGTCTCTCCCTCTGACCATTTGTGACCCGTGTTATGAGTTGTCAATGTTGACCACACATTGTGGACTTCTTTGGCCATAGTCAGTGACGTATGCATCCTATGGTTGGTCACTGTGCACGCTAACCACACCTTGCCACTACTTGTTGAAGGTCTTTCTACTTGCTAGTTGATAACTAGTATTCCCAACCCATTGTTCCCCCCTCTGAACATTTGACTCGTGTTATGAGTTTTCAACGTTGACCACACACTGTGAAATGCTTTTGGTCATGGTTAGTGGCATATGCCTACTTTGGTTGGTCCAGTGGGACCTCTTGACAGTGGGACCCTCTTGACAGTGGGACCTGAATGGTCGAGCAACCAGAGGCCCGTTGGTCAAGGTGGTTCGGTAGCGGGACCTGAACCGTTATTGAGAACGGATTTCTTCGGACTGTACTTCTGCACTGAGTCTGTTTCTTAAGGATATTCTGACATCCCCCTTGAAACCGACTCAGTGCATGTTGTATGTCCTGAGTTAGAAGTAGTTCCACCATTTCTGCTTTCAGTGAGATGAAGATGTAGGTGGACTGGGTAGGAGGTGGAGGGGAGGCATGTCAGGGATCTCAGGGAGGTCTTCCACGGTGATCCTTTCTGGTTGACATGTTCTCCATCGATGTCCTCGTCGGAGTCTGCATTCACGGCTTATGTTTCTCATGAGACTGGAGATGTCACTTGAGCAAGGATCATACGCCTGAAGAATGGAATGGAATGGACGGTCGGTGGTGAGGTACAAGATGACCAGAGCTTGACATTCGGCAAGGAAGTAGTTGCTCCAGTATTGCCGAATGTTGAGAGTGGAGAAGTCAACGTGGAAGTAATCTCGTTGTTTGCTGAAGATGTCCCAGAGTTCAAGGGTGCCGAAGCTCACATCTGCGTGCAGTTCAAGTGCAGCAAGCCACTCGTCATAGTTGGCTTCGCCTGCATCATTTAAGTGGAGAATGGGAATTNCGGCTTATGTTGCTCATGAGACTGGAGATGTCACTTGAGCAAGGATCATACGCATGAAGAATAAGATGGAATGGACGGTCGGTGGTGAGGTACAAGATGACCAGAGCTTGATATTCGGCAAGGAAGTAGTTGCTCCAGTATTGCCGAATGTTGAGAGTGGAGAAGTCAACGTGGAAGTAATCTCGTTGTTTGCTGAAGATGTCCCAGAGTTCAAGGGTGCCGAAGCTCACATCTGCGTGCAGTTCAAGTGCAGCAAGCCACTCGTCATAGTTGGCTTCGCCTGCATCATTTAAGTGGAGAATGGGAATTATGTGAGCGAGTTCGCCAGTTCCTTGGTTGATGGGTTTTCCACGCCTCCACCAAAGACTACGCCGTCGAGAGGTTGATCCTTCCCTGGTCGCCATTTGTGACAGGATGACCCAGGGAGGGATTTGAAACCTTTTGAAGATGATGGTGACGGGGTAGTGGAGGAAGGATGCTGAAGATTGTTGTGAGACTGATGATGCGAAAGGGCAGGCTTCTTTTGAACTGAAGAATGGAGTGGGTGGAGGAGCGAGCGATGGATGACAGCATGTGCGCAGGGGCAAACCGTGTGTGTGAGCGGAAGTCTCGGCAAGGGCGCAGGTCGTCGCGGCAAGAGGCGATGCAACCGAGCGGATCCGTGTGCCGAGCGAGTGATGAGGGCAAATGATGGCAGAGGAACGAAGGATGGCAGAGTGGGCGCAGGGGCAAGCCGCGGGCGCTGATGGAAGTTTCGGCATGGGCGCAGGTCGTCGTAGAAAAGGCGATGCGACCAGGCGGATCCTTGTGCCATTTGCAAATGCTGATGATTGCTGATGAGTTTGAGGCTGATGATGATAGAGTGGGCACAGGGGCGAACCACGTGCGCTGATGGAAGTTTTGGCGTGGGCGCAGGTCGTCGGGACTCGAGCGATGCGACCGAGCGGATCCTTGTGCCGAGCAGAAGTTGATGCTGAAGCGGAGGAAACGATTGATGGATGAGTGGGCACAGGGGCGAAACCTTGTGCGCTGAAGAAGGGTATGGCGCGGGCGCAGGTCATCGCGGAAAAGGCGAAGCGACCGGGCGGATCCTTCTGCCGAGCTGATAATGGAAGCTGAAGAAGCAATTGATTGATGAGTGGGCGCAGGGGCGGAACCTCGTGCGCTGAAGGAAGTTTTGGCGTGGGCACAGGCCGTCGCGGAAAAGGCGATGCGACCGGGCGGATCCTTGTGCCAAGATGGAAGCGATTTGCGGAAGCGGAGGAAGCGATTGATTTGATGAGTGGGCGCAGGGGCGGAACCACGTGCGCGATGAAGCGACGCTGATGATGCTGATGCTGATCATGGATGGAAGGCGGCGTGGAGGATGCTGATGATGAGGAGGCGATGCGGAGGCGATGCTGATGATGATGATGACGGAGGAGGCAAAGATGAGGCAGAAACGGGCGGCTGATGAAGCTGAGGAGACTGGAGCGAGGAGGAGGAGGAATGATGGATGTGCCTGAAGACAAAGACCGAGGGCTGATGATGATGGAGAAGACGGGAGGCAGAGGGCGACGCGAGCGAAGAGAGTCGAGATGAGATGCAATGCGGCAGATGGAGACGATGCGGTAGAAAGGCAGAGCGACGCAACTTCTTCTCTTCAGCGTTCAGGAGAGTGACGGCTTGTTCCCCAGTTGGCTCGGAAGTGGGAGCAGGAAGACTGGTGGTGTCCGATATCCAGTCAGCTGAAAAGGTTGGTTGCGGTAGAGGGAGTCAGGCAGCGGGCAGGGACGCTGGGCTGCTGATGTCAGGAGAGTTACGGCTTGTTCCCCATTTGGCTCAGAAATGGGAGCAGGAAGACTGGTGGTGTCCGATATCCTGACAGCGGCAGTTTTGGCTGCAACTGCTCATGAGGCAAGGAGGCGATGCGAGAGGGCGGCTCGAGACGATAGATGCATACAAGATGAAGATGGAGGCGAAGCAGATGAAGCTGATGAGGCAGGATGAAGAAGGGAGGAGATGCCTGTGGAGGCAGATGTGATGAGGTGGTAGTGGATGGGAGGCAGCAGGAAGCTTCTCGGTAGTTGACAGCAGGCGGCGGCTCGAGAGTTGCATGTGGCTGATGTGGGCGGCTTTGTCACCGGTAGTTAGCCACGGGCGCGGAAATGGGCGCAGGGCCTTCTTAGGATGACGAGGCGTTTCTTCAGCGTAGAGAACTCGTCAGGCAAGGCTGCTGATGTTAGCTGCGAATGAAGCGAGGAGGCGCGAGACGGCGGCAGCGGCGCCAGGAGAATGTGAATCGAAGCAGCGAGGCAGGGGTGTCGGCAGAGCAATGACGCGGTCACAGGACTCCAGGTGATGTTGCCTGAAGCTCTGATACCATGTCAGAAGAATTCAGTCATGAGAAGAGCGGCAGCAAAAGCAAGCAGAAGCGATGGACATGCACGTGTATGTCAGCAGAGTGACGCACGCAAGAGTGGTCCAAGGAGTTAGTCGCGAGAGCAGGTAGAGCCTGAGAAGCGAGGTAGCCGAGGTAGACAGCTTGATGTGAGGGAGAGTGCTTGCGAGAAGAGTGATGGTTGGCAGAGTATGAGAGCTAAGCGAAGGAGCGAGAGTGACGGAGCGAAGCGTTGAGAGGTGGCGAAAGACAGGAAATGCGAGGAACGAGCAGAGCGAAGACACGGCGGCGAAGCCGCGGAACCAAAGGGGAACAGGATGTGCAGAACTGTCCTGGTTAACTCGAGGGAATGAACATCCTCGGTATTAAAGGTCAGAACAGGACAAAGAGTACTACCCAACGGCTTCTTTCCGCTAGACGGACGCGAGTGACAGATGTCACGTTATTAAGGGATAACTTGACAGTGGGACCCAAACGGTCGAGCGACCAGAGGCCCGTTGGTCAAGGTGGTTCGGTAGCGGGACCTCAACCGTTATTGAGAACGGATTTCCTCGGACTGTACTTCTGCACTGAGTCTGTTTCTTAAGGATATTCCAACAGGTACGTCTAAGTGCGTGTAAGTACGTGCAAGTGCATGTAAGTTCGTGTAAGTGCATGTAAGTTCAGTTAAGTGCATGTAAGTGCGTGTAAGTTTGTATAAGTTTGTGTAAGTGCGTGTAAGTACGTTTAAGTGCATGTAAATACGTGTTAGTGCATGCTAGTGTGTGTTAGTGCGTGTAAGTGTGTGTAAGTGCATGTAAGTGCGTGTAAGTGCGTGAAAGTGTGTGTAAGTACACGTACGTGCGTGTAAGTGTGTAAGTGCGTGTAAGTGCGGGTAAGTGCGTGTATGTGCGTGTAAGTGCGTGTAAGTGTGTGTAAGTGCATGTAAGTATGTGTAAGTGCGTGTAAGTGCATGTAAGTGTATGTTAGTTTGTGTAAGTATGTGTAAGTGCGTAGCAGTGCATGTAAGTGTGTGTAAGTGCGTGTAAATTCGTGCAAGTGTATGTAAGTACGTGTAAGTGTGTGTAAGTGCGTATAAGTACGTGTAAGTGTGTGTAAGTTCTTGTATGTGTGTGTGAGTGCGTGGAAGTGCGTGTAAGTGCGTGTAAGTGTGTGTAAGTGCGTGTAAGTGCGTGTAGGTACGTGTAAGTGTGTGTAAGTGTGTGTGTAAGTTCATGCAAGTGCGTGTAAGTGCGCGTAAGTACGTGTAAGTACGTGTAAGTGCATTTCAGTGCGTGTAAGTGCGTGTATGTTTGTATAAGTATGGGTACGTGCGTGTAAGTACGTGTATGTGCGTGTAAGTGTGTGTAAGTGTGTGTAAGTGTGTGTACGTACGTGTAAGTGTAAGTGCGTGTATGTACGTGTAAGTGTGTGAAAGTGTGTGTAAGTTCGTGTAAGTGCATGTAAGTACGTGTAAATGCGTGTAAGTGCATATAAGTGCATGTAAGTGCGTGTAAGTGCGTGTAAGTGGGTGTAAGTGTGTATGAGTATGTGTAAGTGCGTGTAAGTATGTGTAAGTGCGTGTAAGTTTGCGTAAGTACGTGGAAGTGCGTGTACGTTTGTCTATGTGTGTGTAAGTACGTGTCATTGCGTGTAGGTGCGTGTAAGTGCGTGTAAGTTCAGTTTAAGTGTGTGTAAGTTCGTGTAAGTTCGTGTAAGTACCTGTAAATGTCGTTAAGTGTGTGTTAGTATGTGTAAGTGTGTGTTCGTGCGTGTTAGTGCATGTTAGTACGTGTAAGTGTATGTAAGTGCATGTAAGTGCATGTAAGTGTGTGTAAGCGTGTGTAAGTGCATGTGAGTACGTGTTAGTGCATGCAAGTACATGTAAGTGCGTGTAAGTGCCTGTAAGTGCATGTAAGTATGTGTAAGTACGTGTAAGTATGTCTAAGTGCATGTAAGTGTGTGTAAGTTTGTGTAAGTACATGTAAGTACCTGTAAGTGTGTGTAAGTACGTGTAAGTGTGTGTAAGTGGGTGTAATTGCTTGCAAGTGCAAGAAAGTGCGTGTAAGTATATGTATGTGTGTGTAAGTGCTTGTAAGTGCGTGTAAGTACTTGTAAGTGTATATAAGTGCGTGTAAGGGTGTGTAAGAGTGTATAAGTACGTGTAAGTTCGTGTAAGTGCGTGTAAGTGCGTACCAATGCGTGTAAGTGCGTGTAAGTTTGTGTACTTGCGTGTATGTAGTGTATGTGTGTGTAAGTGTGTTTATGTGTGTGTAAGTGCGTGTAAGTGCGTGTAGGTTCGTGTAAGTTCATGTAAGTGCATGTAAGTGCGTGTAAGTGCGTGTAAGTGCATGTAAGTGCGTGTAAGTGCGTGTAAGTGCATGTAGGAACGTGTAGGTGTGTGTAAGTGTGTGTAAGTACGTGCAAGTACGTGTAAGTGCGTGTAAGTGCGTGTAAGTTCGTGTAAGTGCGTGTAAGTGCATGTAAGTTTGTGTAAGTGCATGTAAGTTTGTGTAAGTGCGTGTATGTGCATGTAAGTGCGTGTAAGTACGTGTAAGTGCGTGTAAGTACGTGTAAGTGCGTGTACGTGTCTGTAAGTGCGTGTAAGTGCGTGTAAGTGTGGGTAAGCATGTATAAGTTCCTGTAAGTGCGTGTAAGTACGCGTACGTTCGTGTAAGTGCGTGTAAGTGCGTGTAAGTACGTGTAGGTGCGTGTAATTTTGTGTAAGTGCGTGTAATTGCATGTATGCGCGTGTAAGTGCGTGTTAGTTTGTGTCAGTGCATGTAAGTGTGTGTAAGTGCGTCCGTGTCAGTGCGTGTAAGTGCGTGTTAGTACGTGGAAGTGTGTGTAAGTACATATAAGTGCGTGTAAGTATGTGTAAGTGCGTGTAAGTGCATGTAAGTGCGTGTAAGTGCATGTAAGGCCGTGTAAGTACACGTAAGTGCATGTAAGTGCGTTTAAGTGCGTGTAAGTATGTGTAAGTGTGTGTTAGTTCCTGTAAGTGCATGTAAGTACGTGTAAGTGTGTGTAAGTGCGTGTAAGTGCACGTAAGTGTGTGTAAGTGCATGTATGTTTGTGTAAGTACGTGTAAGTTAGTGTAATTGCGTGTAAGTGCGTGTGAGTGCGTGTAAGTGCGTGTAAGTGCGTGTAAGTGTGTGTTAGTCGAGTAAGTTCGTGTAAGTGCGTGTAAGTGCGTGTACGTTCGTGTCAATGCGTGTAATTGTGTATAAGTGTGTGTAAGTTCGTGTAAGTACGTGTAAGTGTGTGTAAGTTCGTGTAAGTGCGTGTAAGTGTGTGTAACTTCGTGTAAGTGGACGTAAGTGCATGTAAGTGCGTGTAAGTTCGTGTAAGTACGTGTAAGTGCATGAAAATGTGTGTAAGTACGTGTAAGTTCGTGTAAGTAGGTGTAAGTGCATGGAAGTGCGTGTAAGTTCCTGTAAGTTCGTGTTAGTGCGTGTAAGTGTATGTAAGTGTGTGTAAGTCCGTGTAAGCGCGTGTAAGTGCGTGTAAGTGCGTGTAAGTGCGTGTAAGTTTGTGTAAGTGCGTGTAAGTGCGTATAAGTGCATGGAAGTGTGTGTAAGTGCGTGTACGTGTGTGTAAGTATGCGTAAGTGAGTGTAAGTGCATAGAAGTGCAAATAAGTGTGTGTTAGTGCATGTAAGTGTGTGTAAGTGTGTGTAAGTACGTGTATGTTTGTGTAAGTACATGTAAGTGTGTGTAAGTACGTGTAACTGTGTATAAGTTCATGTAAGTGCGTGTAAGTGCGTGTATGTGCGTGTATGTGCGTGTATGTGCGTGTAAGTTTTTGTAAGTGCGTGTAAGTGTGTGTAAGTGCGTGTAAGTACGTGTAAGTGTGTGTAAGTGAGTGTAAGTTCATGTAAGTACGTGTAAGTGCATGTAAGTGCGTGTAAGTTTGTGTAAATGCATGTAAGTGTGTGTAAGTACGTGTAAGTATGTGTAGGTTTGTGTATGTGTGTGTAAGTTCGTGTAAGTACGTGTAAGTGCGTGTAAGTGCATGTAAGCGCGTGTAAGTGTGTGTAAGTGTGTGTAAGTACGTGCAAGTTTGTGTAAGTGTGTGTAAGTGTGTGCAAGTGTGTAGAAGTGCGTGTAAGTGCGTGTAAGTTTGTGTAAGTACGTGTAAGCGTGTGTAAGTACGTGTAAGTGCGTGTAAGGTCGTGTTAGTGCGTGTAAGTGCATTTAAGTGCGTGTAAGTTCGTATAAGTACACGTACGTGCGTGTAGGTGCATGTAAGTGCGTGTAAGTGCGTGTAAATATGTGTAAGTGCGTGTAAGTGCGTGCAAGTTCGTGTAAGTGCTTATAAGTGCGTATAAGTTTGTGTAAGTGCATGTAAGTGCGTGAAAGTGCTTGTAAGTGTGTGTAAGTACGTGTAAGTCTGTGTAAGTATGTGTATGTGCGTGTATGTGCATGTAAGTTTGTGTATGTGCGTGTAAGTGTATGTAAGTACGTATAAATACGTGTGTGTGTGTAAGTGCGTGTAAATTTGTGTAAGTACGTGTAAGTGCATGTAAGTGCGTGTAAGTTCGTGTAAGTGCGTGTAAGTGCGTGTAAGTGTGTGTAAGTCCGTGTAAGTTTGTCCAAGTGCGTGTAAGTTCATGTTAGTGCGTGTAAGTATGTGTAAGTGCGTGTAAGCATGTGTAAGTGTGTGTAAGTACGTGTAAGTGTGTGTAAGTTTGTGTAAGTATGTGTAAGTACGTGTAAGTGTGTGTAAGTGTATGTAAGTGCATGTCAGTTTGTATAAGTGCGTGTAAGTGCGTGTAAGTGCGTGTAAGTGTGTGTAAGTGTGTGTAAGTGCATGTAAGTTTGTGTTAGTGCGTATAAGTGTGTTTAAGTGCGTGTAAGTTCGTGTAAGTGCATATACGTGTTTGTAAGTGTGTGTAAGTGTGTTTAAGTGCATGTAAGTGTGTGTAAGTGCGTGTAAGTGTGTGTATGTACGTGTAAGTTTGTATAAGTGCGTGTAAGTGCATGTAAGTGTGTATAAAAATGTGTAAGTGTGTGAAAGTGCTTGTAAGTGCGTGTAAGTGTGTGTAAGTGCATATAAGTGTGTGTATGTGCGTGTATGTGCATGTAAGTTTGTGTACGTGCGTGTAAGTGTATGTAAGTGCGTGCTAATACGTGTAAGTGTGTGTAAGTGTGTGTAAATTCATGTAAGTGCGTGTAAGTGTGTGTAAGTGCGTGTAAGTTCGTGTAAGTGCGTGTAAGTGTGTGTAAGAGTGTGTAAGTCCGTGTACGTTTGTGTAAGTGCGTGTAAGTTCGTGTAAGTGCGTGTAAGTACGTGTAAGTGCATGTAAGCATGTGTAAGTCTATGTAAGTGTGTGTAAGTGCGTGTAAGTTCGTATAAGTGTGTATAAGTGTGTGTAAGTGCGTACAAGTGCATGTAAGTTTGTGTAAGTGCATGTAAGTGCATGTAAGTGCGTGTAAGTACATATAAGTTTGTGTTAGTACGTGTATGTGTGTACTTACATGCACTTTCACTTACTTACACGCACTTACACACATTTGTACATACTTACATGCACTTACATACACTTGCACAAACTTAAACGTGTGTAAGTATGTGTAAGTGCGTGTGAGTAAATGTAAGTATGTGTACGTGTGTGTATGTGCGTGAGTGCGTGTAAGTGCGTGTAAGTTTGTGTAAGTGTGTGTAAGTGCGTGTAAGTGTGTGTAAGTTCGTGTAATTGCATGTACGTGCGTGTAAGTGCGTATAAGTGCATGTAAGTGTGTGTAAGTGCGTGTACGTGTGTGTAAGTACGTGTAAGTATGTGTAAGTTCGTGTTAGTGCGTGCAAGTCCGTGTACGTTTGTGTAAGTGCGTCTCAGTTCGTGTAAGTGCGTGTAAGTGGGTGTAAGTGTGTGTAAGCATGTGTAAGTGTGTATAAGTGCATGTAAGTGCGTGTAAGTTTGTGTAAGTGCGTGTAAGTGTGTGCAAGTGCGTGTAAGTATGTGTAAGTTTGTATAAGTACGTGTAAATACGTGTAAGTGTGTGTAAGTGCGTGTTAGTATTAGTACGTGTAAGTGTGTACTTACACATGCTTACACGCACTTACATGCACTTACACGTACTTGTACACACTTACATGCACTTATACACACTTAAACGAACTTACACGCACCTACACGTACTTACATGCACTTACACGTATTTACACGCACTTACACGAACTTACACACACTTTCACGCACTTACACGTACTTACACGCACTTACACAAACTTACATGCACTTACACGCACTTACACGTACTTACACGTACTTACATGTACTTCCTTGCACTTACACGCACTTCCATGCACTTCCACGCACTTACACGCACTTCCACGCACTTACACGCAATTACACGCACTTACATGCACTTATACCCTACACGCACGTACAGACACTTACATGCACTTACACGCACTTACACACACTTACACGAACTAACACGCACTTACACGCGTTTATACGCACTTACACGCACATACATGCACTTTCACGCACTTAGATGTACTTACACGCACTTACACATACTTACACGTACTTACACACACTTACACGCACTAATCCATACTTACACAAACTTACACGCACATACACATACTAACACGCACTTACACGTGCTTATATGCACTTATACACACTTACACGCAATTACACGCACTTAGACGCATTTCCATGCACTCACACGCACTTACACGCACTTCCACGTACCTACACGCACTTATCCGCACTTACACAAACTTACACGCACTTACACATACTGACACGCACTTACACGCACTTACACGCACTTACCCCCACTTACACGAACTTACACGTACTTACACGCACAGACACACACTGACATGCACTTATACTCACTTACACATACTTACACGCACTTACACACACTTACATGTTCTTACACCTACTTACACGCAATTACACGCACTTACACGCACTTACGCGTACATAAACATACTTATACGCACATACACGCACTTACACACACTTACATGCACTTACACATACTTCCACGAACTTATACACACTGACATGTACTTCCACGCACTTACACGAATTTACACGCACTTACACGTACTTACACGCAGTTACACGCACTTACACGCACTTACTTGCACTAACACGCACTTATACATACTTACCCGCACTTATACAAACTTACACACACTTACACGTACTTATACGCACTTCTACGCACTTACACACACTTACACACACTTACACACACTTGCCCACACTTACACGCACTTACATGCACTTACACACACATATACGCACTTCTATGTACGTATACGCACTTACACAAACTTTCACATACCTACGTGTACCTACACGCGCATACACATACTTACACACACTCACACGCACTTACAGGCAGTTACATGCACTTACACACACTTACACGCACTTACACGTACTTACACGCACTTGTACACACTTACATGCACTTACACGCACTTAAACGAACTTACACATACTTACACGTACTTATACGCACTTACACGCACTTACACGCACTTACACGCACTTACACGCACTTGCACAAACTTAGACGCACTTACACACACTTACACGCACTTACACGCACTTCCATAAACTTATACGTACTTACACGTACTTATACGCACTTACATGCACTTACATGTACTTCCACACACTTACACGCACTTATACGCACTTCCATGCACTTATACGTACTTACACGCACTTACACGCACTTACACACACATACACACACTTACACATACTTATATGCACTTACACGTACTTACACGTACTTACACGCACTTACACAAACTTAAACACACTTACACATACTTACACACACTTACACAAACGTACACACACTTACACGCACTTATACGCACTTACACGCACATACACGCACTTACACGCACTTACACACACTTACACACACTTGCACGCACTTACACGCACTTACACATACTTACACACACTTACCCACACTTACACGAACTAACCCGTACATACACGTACTGACACGCACCTACACACGCTTACACACGCTTACACACACTTACAAGCACTTACACGCACTTACACGTAGTTACACGCACTTACACACACTTACACACACTTACACTTACTTACATAAACTTGAACGCAATTAAATGCACTCACACACACTTACATGCACTAAAACGCACTTATACATACATACACGCACTTACACAAACTTACACGCACTTACACATACTTACGTGTACTTACACACACTTACACGCACTTTCACACACTAGCACACACTTACACGCCATTACACGTAATTACACACACTCACACGCACTTACACATACTTACACACACTTTCACACACTTACACGCACCTACACGCACTTACATGCACTGACACGCACTTACATGCACTAACACGCACTTACACGCACTTACACGCACGTACACGTACTTACACGTACTTACACGTACTTACACAAACTTACACGCACGTACACGCACTTACATGTACTTACATGCACTTACACACACTTACATACACTTACACGCACTTCCACGAACTTACATGCACTTACACGCACTTATACACACTTCCACACACTTCCACGTACCTACACGTACTTACACGCATTTACGTGCACTTACATGTACTTACACGAACTTACACGTACTTATACGCACTAACACGCACTTACAGACACTTACACGCACTTACACGTACTTACATGCACTTTCACACACTTACACGCACCTACACGCACCTACATGCACTTATGTGTACTTACATGTACTAACACATACTTACACGTACTTACACGTACTTACACGCACTTACATGCACTTACACGCACTTACACGTACTAACACACACTTACGTGCACTTCCACACACTTACACAAACTTACACACACTTACACGCACTTTTATACACTTTTACGTACTTACACGCACTTACACGCACTTACACGTACTTACATGCACTTACACGCACTTACACGCACTTACACAAACTTACACGCACGTACACATACTTACACATACTTTTACACACTTTTACGTACTTACACACACTTATGCACACTTACATGTACTTACACGCAATTACACGCACTTACAAGAACTTACACGTACTTACACACAATTACACGCACTTACACACACTTACACAAAAATACACGTACTTACGCGAACTTACACACACTTACACACACTTACACGCACTTACACGCACTTACACACACTTTTATACACTTTTACGCACTTACACACATTTACATGCACTTACACGCACTTACATGCACTCCCACGAACTAACACACACTAACACGTACTTACACAAACTTACACACACTTACACGCACATACACGCACTTACACATACTTACACACACTTACACGCACTTACACACACTTACACACACTTACATACACTTACACACACTTAAATGCACTTACACGTACTTACGTGTACTTCCACACACTTACACAAACTTACACATACTTACACACACTTACACGCACTTACACGCACTTACGTACACTTACATGCACTTACACGCACTTACACACACTTACACGAACTTACACACACTTACACGCAATTACACGCACTTACATACACTTACACAAACATACACACAATTACGCAAACTTACACGCACTTACATGCACTTACACGCACTTACACGTACTTTAATACACTTTTACGTACTTACACACACTTCCACGCACTTACACGCACTTACATGCACTTACACGCACTTACACGTACTTACACAAACTTACACGCACGTACACGTACTTACACGCACTTACACACACTTACACGCACATACACGTACTTACATACACTTACACGTACTTACACGCACTTACTCGTACTTACATGCACTTACATGCACTTACACGCACTTACACGTACTTACCTTCACTTACACGAACTTACACACACTTTCACGCACTGATACGCATTTACACGCACTTACACGCACTTACACGTACTTACACGCACTTACATGAACTTACACGCACTTACATGCACTTACACGCACTTACACGCACTACCACACTTCCACGCACTTACATGCACTTATGCGCACTTACACGCACTTACACGTACTGATAAACACTTAGATTAACTTACACGCACTTACACGTACTTATACGCACTTATACGAACTTACACGTACTTACACGTACTTACACGCACTC
>SZWC01008084.1:28483-41868 GCA_023375785.1 Penium margaritaceum
GATCTCTTACATGAACTTACACGCACTTACATGCACTTACACGCACTTACACGCACTACCACACTTCCACGCACTTACATGCACTTATGCGCACTTACACGCACTTACACGTACTGATAAACACTTAGATTAACTTACACGCACTTACACGTACTTATACGCACTTATACGAACTTACACGTACTTACACGTACTTACACGCACTCACACAAACTTACACGTGCTTACACGTACTTACACGCACCTACACGCACTTGCCCATACTTATACGCACTTATACAAACTTACACGCACTTACATGTACTTACACACACCTACACGTACTTACCCACACTTATACAAACTTACACGCATGTACGCGCACTGACACACAGTTACACGCACGTACATGCACTTACACGCACTTATATGTACTGGCACGCACTTTCACATACTTACACATACTTACACGTACTTTCACACACTTACATGCACCTACACACACCTACATGCACTTGTGTGCACTTACACGCACTAACACGTACTTACACGTACTTTCACGCACTTCCACACACTTACACGCACTTACACGTACTTATACGCACTTACACAAACTTACACGCACGTACACGCACGTACACGCACTTACACGCACTTACATGCACTAACACACACTTACACATACTTACACACACTTACACAAACTTACACGCACTTACACACACTTACACACACTTGCACACACTTACACGTACTTATATGCACTTACACGCACTTACACGCACTTACATGCACTTATACGCACTTACACGCACTTATATGAACTTTCACGCACCTACACGCACCTACATGCACTTACATGTACATACATGCACTTACACGTACTTACACACACTTACACGTACTTGTATAAACTTATACCCACTTATATGCACTTGCACACACTTACATGCACTTACACACACTTAAAAAAACTTACATGCACTTACACGCACTTATACACACTTACACGCACTTACACGTACTTACACGCACTTACACGTACTTACATGCACTTACACGATTTCACACGTACTTACACGCACTTACATGCACGTACACGCACTTACACACACTTCCACACACTTCCACACACTTACACGCACTTACTCGAATTGTACGCACTTACACGCACTTACATACACTTACACGAATGTACATACACTTACACGCACTTACGCGAACTTACACGCACTTACACGCACTTATACGTACTTACACGCACTTACACACACTTACACGCACTTATACGCACTTACACGCACTTACACATACTTACACGTACTTATACACACTTAAACGCACTTACATGTACTTACACGCACTTCCACGCACTTACACGTACCTATACGCACTTACATGCACTTACACACACTTACACGCACTTATACGCACTTCAACGTACTTAGACACACTTACACGTACTTTCACGCACTTTCACACACTTACACGTACTAACACAAACTTACACGTACTTACACGCACTGACACGCACTTACACGCACTAACATGCATTTACACGCACTCACACGTACTAACATACACTTACACGTACTTACACGCACTTACACGCACTTTCACGCACTTATGTGCACTGACACGCACTTACACGCACTTACACGGACATACACGCATTTACATGTACTTACACGTACTTACACACACTTACACGCACTTACACGTACTTACATGCACTTACACGCACTTACATGTACTTACACGCACTTACACGTACTTACACACACTTACACACACTTACACGTCCTTACCCGCACTTACACGAACTTACACACACTTAAACGTACATACACGTACTTACACGCACTTACACGCACTTACACGCACTTACACACACTTACATGCACTTGCACGCACTTACACACACTTACTCACACTGACACGCACTTACACGCACTTACACGCACTTACAAATAGTTACACGTACTTACACGAACGTACACGCACTTACATACACTTACACGCACTTACACACACTTACACATACTTACACACACTTACTCACACTTACACGCACTTACATACACTTACAGGCACTTACACGCACTTACACACACTTACACACACTTACACGCACTTACATGCACTTACACGAACTTACACCCACTTACACGCACTTACACGCACTTACACGCACTCACACGTACTTACACGTACTTACACAAAATTACATGCACTTACACGTACTTAAATGCACTTACACGCACTTACACGCACTTACACGCACTTACACACACTTATGCACACTGACACGCACTTACACGCACATACACGGACTTACACGCACTTACACATACTTACACGCACTTACACGTACTTACACGCACTTACACGCAGTTACACGCACTTACACGCACTTACATGCACTTACATGCACTTACACACACATACACGTACTTACACACACTTCCACGCATTTACACGTACTTACCTGCACTTACACACACTTAGACACACTTATACGCACTTATATGCACTTACACATACTTACGTGCACTTCCACACACTTACACAAACTTACACGTACTTACACGCACTTACACGTACTTCCACGCACTTACAAGCACTTACGTACACTTGCATGCACGTACACGCACTTACACACACGTATACGAACTTACACACACTTACACACAATTACACGCACTTACACACACTTACACGAAGGTACACACACTTACGCGAACTTACACGCACTTACATGTTCTTACATGCACTTATACGCACTTACACGCACTTATACAAACTAACACGCACGTACACGTACTTACACACACTTACACACACTTACATGCACATACACGTACTTACATACACTTGCACGTACTTACATGCACTTACACGCACTTACACGTACTTACACGCACTTACATGCACTTACACGTACTTACCTTCACTTACTCGAACTTACACACACTTACACACACTAATACGTATTTACATGCACTTACACGCACTTACACGCACTTACACACACTTGCACAAACTTACATGCACTTACACGCACTTACACGCACTACCACACTTCCACGTACTTACACGTACTTATACACACTTACACACACTTACACGCACTAATACACACTTAGACGAATGTACACATACTTACACGTACTTATACGTACTTACACGCACTTACACACACTTACACGTACTTACACGCACTTTCACAAACTTACACGCACTTACACGTACTTACACGTACCTACACGCACTTACCCGTACTTACACGCACTTACACAAACTTACATGCACTTACACGTACTTACACGCACCTACATGCACTTACCCACACTTATACAAACGTATACGCACGTACGCATATTGACACACACTTACACACACTTACATGCACTTACACGTACTTACACGCACTGACACACACTGACACGCACTTACATGTACTTACAGGCACTTTCACACACTTACACGCACCTACACACACCTACATATACTTATGTGTACTTACACGTACTAACACGCACTTACACGCACTTGCACGCACTTCCACACTCTTACATGCACTTACACGCACTTACACGCACTTACACAAACTTACATGCACTAACACACACTTACACATACTTACACGCACTTACACGAACTTACACATGCTTACATGCACTTACATGAACTTACACGCACTTACACGCACTTACATGCACTTGCACACACTTACACGTACGTATACGCACTTACATGCACTTACGCGCACTTACATGCACTTATATGCATTTACACGCATTTATACGAACTTTCATGCACCTACACGCACCTACACGTACTTACATGCACTTACATACACTTATACACACTTACACACACTTACGAGTACTTGTACACACTTACACGCACTTACACGCACTTGCACATACTTACATGCACTTACACGTACTTAAAAAAACTTACACGCACTTACACGCACTTACACGCACTTACACACACTTACACGCACTTACACGCACTTACATGCACTTACACGCACTTACACGCACTTACACGCACTTACATGCACTTACACGCACTTACACGCACTTACACGCACTTACATGCACTTACACGCACTTACACGCACTTACACGCACTTACATGCACTTACACGCACTTACACGCACTTACACGCACTTACATGCACTTACACGCACTTACACGCACTTACACGCACTTACATGCACTTACACGCACTTACACGCACTTACACGCACTTACATGCACTTACACGCACTTACACGCACTTACACGCACTTACATGCACTTACACGCACTTACACGCACTTACACGCACTTGCACATACTTACATGCACTTACACGTACTTAAAAAAACTTACACGCACTTACACGCACTTACACGCACTTACACACACTTACACACACTTACACGAACTTACATGCACTTACACGTACTTACATGCACTTACACGACTTCACACGCACTTACACGCACTTACATGCACTTACATGCACTTACACGTACTTCCACGTACTTACACGCACTTACATGCACTTACACGACTTGTACGTACTTACACGCACTTACACGCACTTACACACACTTACACAAACATACACACACTTACACACACTTACGCGAACTTACCCACACTTCCGCGCACTTACACACACTTACACGTACTTACACGCACTTATACGCGCTTATACGTACTTACACGCACTTACACGCACTTACACGCACTTATACACACTTAAACGCACTTACACGCACGTACACGTACTTCCACGCACTTACACGCACCTATACGCACTTATACGCACTTACACACACTTACACGCACTTATATACACTTCCACGTACTTATACACATTTACACGCACTTTCACATACTTACACGCACTTATCCGCACTTACATGAACTTACACGTACTTACATGCACTGACACGCACTTACACGCACTAATTCGTATTTATACGTACTCACACGTACTTACATGCACTTACACGTACTTACACGCACTTACACGCACTTACACATACATACACGTACTGACACGCACTTACACGCACTTACATGGACTTACACGCACTTACACGCACTTACACGCACTTACACGCAGGTACACGCACTTACACGCACTTACATGCACTTACACGCACTTACACGTACTTATATGCACTTACACGTACTCATACACACTTACACGCACTTGCACGTCCTTACACGCACTTACACAAACTTACACACACTTACACGTACATACACGTACTTACATGCACTTACACACACTTACACACACTTACACACACTTACACGCACTTGCACACACTTACACACACTTACTCGCACTGACACACACTTACACGCACTTACATGCACTTACACATAGTTACACGTACTTACACGAACGTACACGCACTTACATACACTTACACACACTTACACGCACTTATACCTACTTACACGTACTTACTCACACTTACACGCACTTACACACACTTACACACACTTACACACACCTACACACACTTACACATACTTACACGCACTTACATGCACTTACACGAACTTACACCCACTTACACCTACTTACACGCACTTACATGCACTTACACGCACGTATACGCACTTACATGCACTCACACACACTTACACATACTTACACGAACTTACATGCACTTACACGTACTTACATGCACTTACACGCACTTACACGCACTTACACGTACTTACACGCACTTATGCGCACTGACACACACTTACACACACTTACACGGACTTACACGCACTTACACATAATTACACGCACTAACACATACTTACACGTACTTACACGCAGTTACACGCACTTACATGCACTTACATGCACTTACATGCACTTACACGCACTTACACGTACTTACACGTACTTATACATACTTACATGCACTTAAACATCCTTACACGCACTTACACGAAGCTACACCCACTTAGACGCACTTATACTTACTTACATGCACTTACACACACTACACGCACTTATACACACTTACACATACTTACACGCACTTACACACACTTACACGTGCTGACACGCACTTATACGCACTTACACGCACTTACACATAGTTACACGCACTTACACAAACTTACACGCACTTACATGCACTTACACACACTTACACACACTTAGACACACACACACTTACTCACACTTACACGCACTTACATGCACTTACACGCACTTACACGCACTTACATGCACTTACACGTACTTACACGCACTTACATGAACTTACACCCACTTACACGCACTTACACGAACTTACACGCACTTACACGTACTTACACATACTCACACGCACTTACACATACTTACACAATCTTATACACACTTATACGTACTTATACACACTTACACGCACTTACACGACCTTACACGCACTTGCACACACTTACACACACTTATACACACTTACTGGAACTTACACACACTTGCACGCACTTAAACGCACTTACACACACATACACAAACTATCACTCACCTACATGCACCTACACGCACCTACACACACCTACACGCACTTACACGCACTTACAGGCACTTATACACACTTACACGCACTTACACGTACTTACACATACTTACATGCACTTGCATGCACTTACATGCACTTGCACGCACTTAAACAAACTTACACGCACTTACACGCACTTATACGCACTTACACGCACTTACACACACTTACACATACTTACACGAACTTACATGTACTTACACGCACTTGCACGCACTTACACACACTTACACAAACTTACACATACTTACACGTACTTACACACACTTACACATACTTACATGCACTTCCACACACTTACACACACTTCCATGCACTTCCACACACTTACACGCACTTACACGTACTTACACGTACTTACATGCACTTACATGCACTTACACGCACTTACACACACGTACACATACTTTCACGGACTTACACGTACTTACCTGCACTTACACACACTTACACGATCTTACAAGCACTTACACACACTTACACGTACTTACACGCACATGCACGCACTTACATGTACTTACACGTACTTACACACACTTACACACACTTACCCGCACTTACGCAAACTTACACGCATATACACGTACTAACATGCACTTACACATACTTACACGCACTTACACACACTTACACTTACTTACACGCACTTACACGTACTTAGACGCACTTCCACGCACTTACACGCACTTACACGCACTTAAACACACTTACACGCACTTACACGCACTTACACGTACTTACATAAATTTTAACGTACTGAAACGCACATACATGCACTAACGGGCACTAAGACGCACTTACACATACATGCACGCACTTACACAAACTTACACGCACTTACACGCACTTACACGCACTTACACGCACTTACACGCCATTACACGCACTTACATGCACTTACACATACTTACACGCAATTATACGCACTTACACGCACTTTCACACACTTACACGCATCTACACGTACTTACACGCAATTATATACACTTACACGCACTTACACAAACTTACACGCACTTACACGTACTTACACACACTTACACGCACTTACACGTACTTACACGCACTTACACGAACTGACACGTACGTACACGTACTTACACGCATTTACACGCACTTACACACACTTACACGCACTTCCACAAACTTACACGCACTTACACACACTTACACACACTTACACGCACTTACTCACACTTCCAAACACTTACACGAACTTAAATACACTTACACGTACTTACACGTACTTTCACACACTTCCACGCACCTACACGCACTTACGTGTACTTACGTGCACTTACACGCACTTACACGCACTTACACGTACTTACACGCATCAACACACGCTTACACATACTTACACGTACCTACACGCACCTACATGCACTTACGTGCACTTACATGCACTTACACGCACTAACACGCACTTATACGCACTTACACACACTTACACGCACTTCCACGTACTTACACACAGTTATGCGTACTTCCATGCACTTACACAAACTTACACGTACTTACATGCACTTACATGCACGTACACGCACTTACACGCACTTACGCACACTTACATGCACTTATACGCACGTACACGCACTTACAAGAATTATACGCACTTACACGCAATTACACGCACTTTTACACACTTGCACAAATGTACACGCACTTACGCAAACTTACACAAACTTACACGTACTTACAAGCACTTACATGCACGTTTACGCACTTTTACGTACTTACACGTACTTACACGTACTTACACGTACTTACATGCACTTACACGCACTTACACACACTTACACAAACTAACACGTACGTACACATACTTACACGCACATACATATACTTACACGTACATACACACACTTACACACACTTACACGCACTTGTACGCACTTACACGCACTTACACGCACGTACACATACTTACACGCACGTACACATACTTACACGCACTTATACGTACTTACACGCACTTACATGCACTTCTACGCACTTACACAAACTTACACACACTTACACGTACTTACACGCACTTACACAAACTTACACGCACTTACACGCACTTACATGCACCTACACGCACTTACCCGTACTTACACGCACTTACACAAACTTACATGCACTTACACGTACTTACACGCACCTACATGCACTTACCCACACTTATACAAACTTATACGTACGTACGCGTTTTGAAACACACCTACACACACTTACACGTACTTACACGTACTTACACGCACTGAGACACACTGACACGCACTTACATGTACTTACACGCACTTTCACACACTTACACACACCTACCCACACCTACATATACTTATGTGCACTTACACATACTAACACGCACTTACATGCACTTGCACGCACTTCCACACACTTACATGCACTTACACGCACTTACACGCACTTACACAAACTTACACGCACGTACACGCACTTACACGCACTTACACAAACTTACATGCACCAACACACACTTACACATACTTACACGCATGTACATAAACTTACACGCACTTACACACACTTACATGCACTTACACGTACTTACATGCACTTACACGCACTTGCACACACTTACACGTACGTATCCGCACTTACATGCACTTACACGCACTTACATGCACTTATACGCAGTTACACGCATTTATACAAACTTTCACCCACCTACACGCACCTACACGCACTTACATGCACTTACATACACTTACACGCAATTACACACACTTACGAGTACTTGTACACACTTACACGCACTTACACGCACTTGCACATACTTACATGCACTTACACGTACTTAAAAAAACTTACACGCACTTACACGCACTTACACGCACTTACACACACTTACACGCACTTACGCGAACTTACACACACTTACGCGCAGTTACACACACTTACACGCACTTACACGCACTTATACGCACTTACACACACTTACACGCACTTACGCGAACTTACACACACTTACGCGCAGTTACACACACTTACACGCACTTACACGCACTTATACGCACTTACACACACTTACACGCACTTACACGTACTTACACGCACTTACACGCACTTGCACATACTTACATGCACTTACACGTACTTAAAAAAACTTACACGCACTTACACGCACTTACACGCACTTACACACACTTACACACACTTACACGAACTTACATGCACTTACACGTACTTACATGCACTTACAAGATTTCACACGCACTTACACGCACTTACATGTACTTACATGCACTTACACGTACTTCCACACACTTACACGACTTGTACGTATTTACACGCACTCACACGTACTTACACACTCTTACACAAACATACACACACTTACACGCACTTACGCGAACTTACACACACTTACGTGCAGTTACACACACTTACACGCACTTACACGCACTTATACGCACTTACACACACTAACACGCACTTACACCCACTTATACACACTTAAACGCACTTACACGTACTTACACGTACTTCCACGCACTTACACGTACCTATACGCACTTATACGCACTTACACACACTTAAACGCACTTATATACACTTCCACGTACTTATACACACTTACACGTACTTTCACGTACTTACACGCACTTATCCGCACTTACATGAACTTACACGTAATTACACGCACTGACACGCACTTACACGCACTAACTCGTATTTATACGCACTCACACGTACTTACATGCACTTACACGTACTTACACGTACTTACACGCACTTACACGCACATATGCGTACTGACACGCACTTACACGCACTTACATGGACTTACACGCACTTACACGCACTTACACGCACTTACACGCAGTTACTCACACTTATACACACTTACATGCACTTACACGCACTTACACGTACTTATACGCACTTACACGTACTTATACACACGTACACGCACTTACACGTCCTTACACGCACTTACACAAACTTACACACACTTACACATACATACACGTACTTACACGCATTTACACGCACTTACACACACTTACACACACTTACACGCACTTGCATACACTTACACACACTTACTCGCACTGACACGCACTTACACGCACTTACATGCACTTACACATAGTTACACGTTCTTACACGAACGTACACGCACTTACATACACTTACACACACTTACACGCACTTATACGTACTTACACGTACTTACTCACACGTATACGTACTTACACACACTTACACACACTTACACACACCTACACACACTTACACATACTTACACGCACTTACATGCACTTACACAAACTTACACCCACTTACACGTACTTACACGCACTTACACGCACTTACACGCACTTATACGCACTTACACGCACTTACTCGCACTTACACGTACTTACACGAACTTACACGTACTTACACGCACTTGCACGCACTTACACACACTTACACGAACTTACACATACTTACACGTACTTACACACACTTACACGTACTTACATGCACTTCCACACACTTACACACACTTCCATGCACTTCCACACACTTACACGCACTTACACGTACTTACACGTACTTACATGCACTTACATGCACTTACACGCATTTACACACACGTACACATACTTTCACGCACTTACACGTACTTACATGCACTTACACACACTTACACGAACTTACAAGCACTTACACACACTTACACGTACTTACACGCACATACACACACTTACACGTACTTACACACACTTACACGCACTTACATGTACTTACACGTACTTACACACACTTACACACACTTACCCGCACTTACGCAAACTTACACGCATATACACGTGCTAACATGGACTTACACGTACTTACACGCACTTACACACACTTACACGCACTTACACGCACTTACACATACTTAGACGCACTTCCACGCACTTACACACACATACACGCACTTACACGCACTTACTCGTACTTACACGCACTTACACGTACTTACATAAATTTTAACGTACTTAAACGCACTTACACGCACTAACGGGCACTAAGACGCACTTACACATACATACACACACTTACGCGAACTTACACGCACTTACACGTACTTACACGCACTGACATGCCATTACAAGCACTTACACGCACTTACACATACTTACACACACTTATACAAACTTACACGCACTTTCCCACACTTACACGCACCTACACGTACTTACACGCACTTATATACACTTACACGCACTTACACGAACTTACACGCAATTACACGTATTTACACACACTTACACGCACTTACACGTACTTACACGCACTTACACGAACTTACACGTACTTACACGCACTTACACGTACTTACACACACTTACACGTACTTACACGAACTTACACGCACTTACACATACTTACACACACTTACACGCACTTACACACACTTCCAAGCACTTACACGAACTTAAATACACTTACACGTACTTACACGTACTTTCACACACTTCCACGTACCTACACGCACTTACGTGCACTTACGTGCACTTACGTGCACTTACACGCACTTACACGCACTTACACGTACTTACACGCACCAACACACACTTACACATACTTACACGTACCTATACGCACCTACATGCACTTACGTGCACTTACACGCACTTACACACACTAACACGCACTTACACGCACTTACACACACTAACACGCACTTACAGGCACTTACACACACTTACACGCACTTACACGCACTTACACAAACTTATACGTACTTACACGCACTTACACGCACGTACACGTACTTACACACACTTATGCACACTTACATGCACTTATACGCACTTACACGCACTTACAAGAATTATACGCACTTACACGTAATTACACGCACTTTTACACACTTGCACAAACGTACACGCACTTACGCAAACTTACACACACTTACACGTACATACAAGCACTTACATGCACGTTTACGCACTTTTACGTACTTACACGTACTTACACGCACTTACACGCACTTATATGCACTTACACGCACTTACACACACTTACACAAACTAACACGTACGTACACATACTTACACGCACATACATATACTTACACGTACATATACACACTTACACACACTTACACGCACTTGTACGCACTTACACACACTTACACGCACGTACACATACTTACACGCACGTACACATACTTACACGCACTTATACGTACTTACACGCACTTACATGCACTTCCACGCACTTACACAAACTTACACACACTTACACACACTTACACACACTTACATGCACTTACACGCACTTACGCACACTTACATGCAATTACACGCACTTACACGAACTTACACGAACTTACACATACTTGCACGCAAGTACACGTACTTACACACACTTACACGAATGTACACGCACTTACGCAAACTTACACGCACTTACATGCACTTATACGCACTTATACGCACTTTTACACACTTTACACACTTCAAAGCACTTACATGTACTTACACGTACTTACATGCACTTACACGCACTTACACGCACTTATACGAACTTACACACATTAACACGTACTTACACGCAGTTACACACACTTATACTCACATACACGTACTTACACACACTTACACATACTTACACGCACTTACACGCACTTACACGTACTTACACGCACTTACACGTACTTACACACACTTACACGCACTAACACGCTTTTACACGCACTTACACGCACTTACACGCACTTACACGTACTTGCACAAACGTACACGCACTTACACACACTTACACGCACTTACACGCCCTTCCACACTTCCACGCACTTACACGCACTTACACACACTTACACGCACTTACACGCACTTACAC
>SZWC01008084.1:46810-67949 GCA_023375785.1 Penium margaritaceum
CATGCACTTACACGCACTTACACGCACTTACACGCACTTACACACACACGTATATGAACTTACACGCACTTACACATACTTATACACACTTACACGTACTTACACGTACTTACACGGACTTACACGTACTTACACGCATTTACACATACTTACACGCACTTCCACGTACTTATACACACTTTCCACGCACTTACACAAACTTAGACATACTTACACGCACTTACACAAACTTACACAAACTTACACGCACTTACACACACTTACACACACTTACACATACTTACATGCACTTACACACACTTGTACACACTTACACAAACTTACACACACTTACACACACATACACGAACTTACACGCACTCACACGCACTTACACGCACTTACACGCACTTATACGTACTTACACACACTAACACGCACTTACACAAACTTACACGCACTTACACGCACTTACACGTACCTACACGCACTTACCCGCACTTACACGAACTTACACGCACTTATATTCACTAACACGCACTTACACACACTTACACGTACTTATCCACACTTACACGAACGTACACACACTTACACATACTGACACGCACTGACACGGACTTATCTGCACTTACATACACTTACAAACACTTACACACACTTCCACGTACTTACACGCACTTACATGCACTTATACGCACTTACACACACTTACACGCACTTACACGCACTTACACACACTTACACGCACTAACACGTACTTACACACACTTACACGCACTTCCACGTACTTACACGCACTTACACGCACTTACACATACTTACATGCACTTACACACACTTACACGGACTTACACGCACTTGCACACACTTACACGCACTTACACACACTTATACGTATTTATACGCACTTACACAAACTTTCATGCACCTACACGTACCTACATACACTTACACGTACTTACACACACTTACACGCACTTACACACTTACACGTACTTAAACGAACATACACACACTTGTACGCACTTACACGCACTTACACATCCTTACACACACTTACACGAACGTATACGCACTTACACACACTTACACGCATTTACATGCACTTACATGCACTTACACACACTTTCACGCACTTACACGCACTAACACACACTTACATGCACTACCACACACTTACACACACTTACATGCACTTATACATAATTACACGCACTTACATGAACTTACACGCACTTACATGCACTCAAACGCACTAACACGCACTTACACGCACTTACACGCACTTACACGTACTTACACAAACTTACACACACTTAAACACAATTACACGCACTTCCACACACTTACACGAACATACACACACTTACGCAAACTTACACACACTTACACGCACCTACACGCACTTACACACATGTTTACACACTTTTACGCACTTACACCCACTTACATGTACTTACACGCACTTACATGCACTTACACGCACTTATACGCACTTACACGAACTTACACACGCTTACACGTACTTACACGCAGTTACACACACTTACACGTACTTACACACACTTACACACACTTACACGTACTTACACGCACTTACACGAACTTACACATACATACACGTACTTACATGCACTTACACACACTTACACACACTTACACGCACTTACATGAACTTACACGCACTTACACACACTTACACACACTTACACGCACTTACACACACTTCCAAGCACTTATACAAACTTAAATACACTTACACGTACTTACACGTACTTCCACACACTTCCATGCATCTACACGCACTTACGTGCACTTACGTGCACTTACACGCACTTACACGCACTTACACGTACTTACACGCACCAACACACACTTACACATACTTACACGTACCTACACGCACCTACATGCACTTACGTGCACTTACACGTACTTACACGCACTTACACGCACTTACACGCACTTACACACACTTACACGGACTTACACGTACTTACACACACTTATGCATACTTCTACACACTTACACAAACTTATACGTAGTTACACGCACTTACACGCACGTACACGCACTTATAGCACTTACGCACACTTACATGCACTTATACGCACCTACACGTACTTACAAGAACCTACACGCACTTACACGCAATTACACGCACTTTTACACACTTGCACAAACGTACACACACTTACACGTAGTTACATGCACTTACATGCACGTTTACGCACTTTTACGTACTTACACGCACTTACACGCACTTACACGTTCTTACATGCACTTACACGCACTTACACACGCTTACACAAACTAACACGTACGTACACATACTTACACGCACATACATATACTTACACGTACATGCACACACTTACACACACGTACACACACTTACACGTACTTGTACGCACTTACAAGCACTTACACGCACGTACACATACTTACACGCACGTACAAATACTTACACGCACTTATACCTACTTACACGCACTTACATGCACTTCCACACACTTACACGAACTTACACACACTTACACACACTTACACACACTTACATGCACTTACACGCACTTACGCACACTTACATGCAATTACACGCACTTACACGCACTTACACAAACTTACACGCACTTACACGCAATTACACGTACTTACACACACTCACACGAATGTACACGCACTTATGCAAACTTACACGCACTTACACGCACTTACACCCACTTACATGCACTTTTACACACTTTACACGCTTACAAGCACTTACATGTACTTAAACGCACTTACATGCACTTACACGAACTTACACGCACTTATACAAACTTACACACACTTACACGTACTTACACGCAATTACACACACTTATACGCACATACACGTACTTACACACACTTACACGTACTTACACGCACTTACACGCACTTACACGTACTTACACGCACTTACACGTACTTACACACACTTACCCATACTTACACGAACTTACACACACTTACACGCACTAACACGCTTTTACATGCACTTACACGCACTTACACGCACTTACACGTACTTGCACAAACGTACACGCACTGACACGCACTTACACGCACTTACACGCCCTTCCACACTTCCATACACTTACACGCACTTACATACACTTATACGTACTTACACACACTTACCCATACTTACACGAACTTACACGTACTTACACGTACTTACACGTACTTACACGTACTTACACGTACTTACACGTACTTACACGTACTTACACGTACTTACACGTACTTACACGTACTTACACGTACTTACACGTACTTACACGTACTTACACGTACTTACACGTACTTACACGTACTTACACGTACTTACACGTACTTACACGTACTTACACGTACTTACACGTACTTACACGTACTTACACGTACTTACACGTACTTACACGTACTTACACGTACTTACACGTACTTACACGTACTTACACGTACTTACACGTACTTACACGTACTTACACGTACTTACACGTACTTACACGTACTTACACGTACTTACACGTACTTACACGTACTTACACGTACTTACACGTACTTACACGTACTTACACGTACTTACACGTACTTACACGTACTTACACGTACTTACACGTACTTACACGTACTTACACGTACTTACACGTACTTACACGTACTTACACGTACTTACACGTACTTACACGTACTTACACGTACTTACACGTACTTACACGTACTTACACGTACTTACACGTACTTACACGTACTTACACGTACTTACACGTACTTACACGTACTTACACGTACTTACACGTACTTACACGTACTTACACGTACTTACACGTACTTACACGTACTTACACGTACTTACACGTACTTACACGTACTTACACGTACTTACACGTACTTACACGTACTTACACGTACTTACACGTACTTACACGTACTTACACGTACTTACACGTACTTACACGTACTTACACGTACTTACACGTACTTACACGTACTTACACGTACTTACACGTACTTACACGTACTTACACGTACTTACACGTACTTACACGTACTTACACGTACTTACACGTACTTACACGTACTTACACGTACTTACACGTACTTACACGTACTTACACGTACTTACACGTACTTACACGTACTTACACGTACTTACACGTACTTACACGTACTTACACGTACTTACACGTACTTACACGTACTTACACGTACTTACACGTACTTACACGTACTTACACGTACTTACACGTACTTACACGTACTTACACGTACTTACACGTACTTACACGTACTTACACGTACTTACACGTACTTACACGTACTTACACGTACTTACACGTACTTACACGTACTTACACGTACTTACACGTACTTACACGTACTTACACGTACTTACACGTACTTACACGTACTTACACGTACTTACACGTACTTACACGTACTTACACGTACTTACACGTACTTACACGTACTTACACGTACTTACACGTACTTACACGTACTTACACGTACTTACACGTACTTACACGTACTTACACGTACTTACACGTACTTACACGTACTTACACGTACTTACACGTACTTACACGTACTTACACGTACTTACACGTACTTACACGTACTTACACGTACTTACACGTACTTACACGTACTTACACGTACTTACACGTACTTACACGTACTTACACGTACTTACACGTACTTACACGTACTTACACGTACTTACACGTACTTACACGTACTTACACGTACTTACACGTACTTACACGTACTTACACGTACTTACACGTACTTACACGTACTTACACGTACTTACACGTACTTACACGTACTTACACGTACTTACACGTACTTACACGTACTTACACGTACTTACACGTACTTACACGTACTTACACGTACTTACACGTACTTACACGTACTTACACGTACTTACACGTACTTACACGTACTTACACGTACTTACACGTACTTACACGTACTTACACGTACTTACACGTACTTACACGTACTTACACGTACTTACACGTACTTACACGTACTTACACGTACTTACACGTACTTACACGTACTTACACGTACTTACACGTACTTACACGTACTTACACGTACTTACACGTACTTACACGTACTTACACGTACTTACACGTACTTACACGTACTTACACGTACTTACACGTACTTACACGTACTTACACGTACTTACACGTACTTACACGTACTTACACGTACTTACACGTACTTACACGTACTTACACGTACTTACACGTACTTACACGTACTTACACGTACTTACACGTACTTACACGTACTTACACGTACTTACACGTACTTACACGTACTTACACGTACTTACACGTACTTACACGTACTTACACGTACTTACACGTACTTACACGTACTTACACGTACTTACACGTACTTACACGTACTTACACGTACTTACACGTACTTACACGTACTTACACGTACTTACACGTACTTACACGTACTTACACGTACTTACACGTACTTACACGTACTTACACGTACTTACACGTACTTACACGTACTTACACGTACTTACACGTACTTACACGTACTTACACGTACTTACACGTACTTACACGTACTTACACGTACTTACACGTACTTACACGTACTTACACGTACTTACACGTACTTACACGTACTTACACGTACTTACACGTACTTACACGTACTTACACGTACTTACACGTACTTACACGTACTTACACGTACTTACACGTACTTACACGTACTTACACGTACTTACACGTACTTACACGTACTTACACGTACTTACACGTACTTACACGTACTTACACGTACTTACACGTACTTACACGTACTTACACGTACTTACACGTACTTACACGTACTTACACGTACTTACACGTACTTACACGTACTTACACGTACTTACACGTACTTACACGTACTTACACGTACTTACACGTACTTACACGTACTTACACGTACTTACACGTACTTACACGTACTTACACGTACTTACACGTACTTACACGTACTTACACGTACTTACACGTACTTACACGTACTTACACGTACTTACACGTACTTACACGTACTTACACGTACTTACACGTACTTACACGTACTTACACGTACTTACACGTACTTACACGTACTTACACGTACTTACACGTACTTACACGTACTTACACGTACTTACACGTACTTACACGTACTTACACGTACTTACACGTACTTACACGTACTTACACGTACTTACACGTACTTACACGTACTTACACGTACTTACACGTACTTACACGTACTTACACGTACTTACACGTACTTACACGTACTTACACGTACTTACACGTACTTACACGCACTTACACGTACTTACATGCACTTACACGCACTTCCACGCACTTACACGCACTTACACACACGTATACAACTTGCACGCACTTACACGTACTTACACGCACTTACACACACTTACACAAACGTACACACACTTACACGCACTTACATAAACTTACACACACTTACACGCACTTACACGCACTTACACGCACTTACATGTACTTGTACGCACTTACACGCACTTATACGCACTTACATGCACTTACACGCACTTACACATACTTACACGCACTTAAACGTACTTACACACACTTACACGCACTTCCACGCACTTACACACACTTATACGCACTTACACGCACTTACACACACTTACACACACTTACACAAACTTACAAGTACTTACACACAGAAACACGCATTTTCACACACTTACACGCACTTACACGCACTTACATGAACATACACGCACTTACACGCATTGACACGCACTAACACGCACTTACACGCACTCACACGCACTTACACACACTTACATGCACTTACACGTACCTACACGTACTTACACGCACTTACACGCACTTACACGCACTTACATGCACATACACACACTTACACACACTTACGCGCACTGACACATACTTACACGCACTTACACGGACTTACACGTACTCACACATACTTACACACACTTACATGCACTTACACACAGTTACACGCACTTACAGGCACTTATATACACTTATACGCACTTACACACACTTACACGCACTTACACGTACTTACACGCACTTACATGCACTTACACATCCTTACACACACTTATACAAACTTATACGCACATACACGCACTTACACACACTTACATACACTTACACGTACTTACACGTACTTATACACACTTATACACTCTTATACACACTTACACATACAGACACGCACTTACACACACTTACATGCACTTATACTTAGTTACACGCACTTACACAAACGTACACGCACTTACATGCACTTACACGCACTTACACGCACTTACATGCACTTACACACACTTACTTGCACTTACACGCACTTACACACACTTACACGCACTTACACAAACTTACACGCACTTACACATACTTACACGTACTTACACGTACTTACACGCACTTACACAAACTTACACGTACTTACATGCACTTACACGCACTTACACGCACTTACACACACTTACACTTACTTACACGCACTCACGCACACTGACACATACTTACGCAAACTTACACGTACTTACACGCACTTACACGCACTTACACGTACTAACACACACTTACACGCACTAACAGGCACTTACACGCACTTTCACGTACTTACACGTACTTACTCGCACTAACACATACTTTCACGCACTTACACACACCTACACACACTTACACATACTTACACACACTTACAAACACTTAGACGCAGTTACATACACTTACACGCACTAACACGCACTAACATGCACTTACACGCACTTTTACACACTTACACGCACTTACATGCACTTACACGCACTTACACGCACTTACAAGCACTTACAAGCACTTCTACGCACTTATACGTACTTCCACGCACTTGAACATACTTACACGAACTTACACTAAAATACACGCACATAAACCACACTTACACACACTTATACGCACTTACATGTACTTACACACATTAACATGCACTTAAACGTACTTACACGCACTTCCACACACTTACACGAACGTACACGCACATAAATGCACTTACGCATACTTACACGCACTTACATGCACTTTCACGCACTTACACATACTTACACGTACTTACACGCACTTATACACACTTACACGAAATTACACATACTTACATGCACTTATACATACTTACACGTACTTACACGCACTTATACACACTTACACGTACTTACATGCGCTTACACGTACTTCTACGCATTTACACGAATTTACACACACCTACACATACTTACACGTACCTACACATAATTACACACACTTATACGTACTTACACACATTTACACAAGCTCACATACACTTACACGCACTTACATGTACTTACACGTACTTACACATACTTACACGCACTTACACACACTTACATGCACCTAAACGCACTTATACACACTTACGCACACTTACACGTACTTACACACACTTACACACACTTGCACGCACTTACACGCACTTACACGGACGCACTTACATGCACATACATACACGTATGCGAACTTACATGCACTTACATGCACACACACACACTTACACGCACTTACATGCACATACACACTTACACGCACTTACACGCACATACACACACTTACACGCACTTACACGTACTTACACGAACTTACACGCGCTTACACACACATACACGTACTTAGACGCACTTATATGCACTTACACGTACTTTCACACACGTTTGCGTACTTACACATACTTACACGCACTTACACGCACATACACGTTCTTACACACACATACACAAACTTACACGCACTTACACGCAATTACACGAACTTACACGCACTTACACGCACTTACACAAACTTACACAAACTTACACGCACTTACACACACTAACATGCACTTACACGCACTTACACACATTTATACGTACTTACACACACTTAAACAAACCTACACGAACCTACATGCACTACACGGACTTACACACACTTACACGAACTTACACCCACTTACACTACTTACACGCACTTACACACACTTATACGCATCTACACACACTTTCACATAATTACAGGAACTTACACGCACTTGCACGCATTCACACGCACTTACACACCCTTACACACACTTACATGCACTTACACATACTTACACGAACTTACACGTACTTGCACACACTGATACGCACTTATACGCACTTATAGATACTTATACGCACTTACAAGCACTTACACACACTTACACACACTTACATGTATTTACACGTACTTACTTGCACTTGCAGATACTTACACCCACTTACACACACTTACACACACTTACACACAATTACACGTACTTACATGTACTTACACGTACTTACACGCACATGCTTATACTTGCACGTACTTACACGCACTTACATGCACTGACACGCACTGACACGCACTTCCACGCACTTACATGCACTTACATGCACTTAGACGTACTTAGATGTACTTACATGCACTTACAGGAACTTACACGAACTAACACGCATTTACACACACTTAAACTGAACTTACACGCACTTACACGTACTTTCACTCACTTACCCGCACCTACACAAACCTACACGCACATACACGCACCTACACGCACTTACACGCACTTACACGCACTTACACGATCTTACACAAACTTACACGCACTTCAACTGAAGTTACATGTACTTACACGCACTTCAATGCACTTACACGCCCTTACACACACTTGCACACACTTACACGCACTTACACACACTTACATAAACTTAAACCGTACTTAAACACACTTACACACACTTACACGCACTTACACAAACTTACATGCACTTATACGCACTTATACGTACTTTCACACACTTCCACACACCTACACATACTTACATGCACTTACGTGCACTTACACACACTTTCACGTACTTACACGTACTTACATGTACTTCCACGAACTTCCACGAACTGACATGCACTTACACGCACTTACACGCACTTTCACACACTTCCACGCACCTACACGCACTTACATGCACTTATGTGCACTTACATGCACTTACATGCACTTACACGCACTTACACACACTAACACGCACTTATACATACTTACACACACTTACACGCACTTACACGCATTTACACGCACTTACATGCACTTACACACACTTACACGCATTTACACGCACTAACATGCACTTATGCATACTTCCACGCACTTACACAAACTTACACATACTTACACGCACTTACACGCACTTATACGCACTTACAAGCACTTACGCACACTTACATGCACTTACACGCACTTAAACGCACTTACAAGAACTTACACACACTTACACGCAATTATAAGCACTTACACACACTTACACGGACGTACACGCACTTACGCAAAATTACACACACTTATATGAACATACACACACTTACACACAGTTACACACACTTAGACATACTTTTACGCACTTACACGCACTGATACTCACTTACACGCACTTACATGCACTTACACGCACTTACACGCACTTACACAAGCTTACACGTACATACACCTACTTACACGTACTTGAAAACACTTACACGCACATACACCCACTTACACACACATACACGTACTTATACGCACTTACACGCACTTACATGCACTTACGCGTACTTACACACACTTACACGCACTTACACGTACTTACGCGTACTTCCATGTACTTACACAAACTTACGCGTACTTGCACGTACTTACACGCACTTACACGTACATACATGCACTTGGGCACACTTACATGCACTTACACACACTTACACGCACTTACACAAACTGACACGCACTTACACGCAATTACACACACTTACACACACTTACACGAACGTACACGCACTTATGCAAACTTACACGCTCTTACACGCACTTACATACACTTACACACACTTTTACACACTTTTCTGTACTTACACGCACTTACACGCACTTACACGCACATACATGCACTTACACGTACTTACACGCAGTTACACACACTTACACGCACTTACACGGAATTACACGCACTTACACGCACTTACATGTACTTATACACACTTATCGTACTTACACAAACTTACACACACTTACATGCACTAACACACATTTACACGTACTTACACGCACTTACACACACTTACAAGCACTTGTACAAGCTTACATGCACTTACACGCACTTACACACACTTACACGTCCTTCCACACTTCCACGCACTTACACGCACTTACACACACTTACATGCACTTACACGCACTTACACACACTTAGACGAATTTACACACACTTACACGTACTTATACACACATACACACACTTACACGCACTTACACGCAATTACACGGACTTACACACACTTACATACACTTACACACACTTACATGCACTTACACGCACTTACATGCACTTACACGCACTTATACAAACTTACACGCACTTACACGTACCTACACGTACTTACCCACACTTACACAAACTTACACGTGCTTACACGTACTGACACACACTTACACGCACTTACACGCACTTACCCGCACTTACATGAACTTACACACACTTACACACACTGACACGCACTGACGTGTACTTACATGCACTTACACACACTTACACGCACTTACACACACTTACACACACTTACACACACTTACACATACTTACACACACTTACACACATTTACTCCTACTTACACACACTTACACACACTTACACACACCTACACGCACTTACACGCACTTACACGCACTTCCATGTACTTACACACACTTACACGTACTTACACACACTTACACAAACTTACACGTACTTACACACCCTTACATGCAATTACACGCACTTACACGCACTTGCACACACTTACACATACGTACACGCACTTACACGAACTTACACGTACTTACACGTACTTACACGCACTTACACGCACTTACACACACTTACACGCACTTGTACACACTTCCACGCACTTACATGCACTTACACGCACTTACACATGCTTACACAAACTTATACACACTTACACACACTTACACAAACGTTCATGTACCTACATGCACCTACACGCACTTACACGTACTTACACGCACTTACACGCACTTACACGCACTTACACGCACTTACACCCACTTACACACACATACACACACTTATATGCACTTGCACACACTTACATGTACTTACACGCACTTAAACAAACTTACACGCACTTATACGCACTTACATACACTTACACGCACTTACACACACATACACGAACTTACACGCACTTACACGCACTTACATGCACTTACAGGAACTCACATGCACTTACACGCACTTACACGCACTTACACACACTTCCACACACTTCCACATACTTACACGTACTTACACATACTTACACGACTTGCACGCGCTTACACGTACTTATACGCACTTACACACACATACACGAACGTACACGCACTTACACGCACTTACGTGAAGTTACACGCACCTACACATACTTACACGCACTTACACGTACTTACACGCACTTACATACACTTATACGTACTTACACACACTTACACGACCGTACACGCACTTACACGCACTTAAACGCACTTACACGCACTTACACGCAATTCCACGTACTTCCACACACTTATACGCACTTATACGTACTTATAACCACTTATACACACTTACACACACTTCCACGTACTTACACGCACTTACATGCACTTTAACGTACTTACACGCACTTACACATACTTACACAAACTTACACGCACTTACACGCACTGACACGCACTTACACGCACTAATACGCATTTTCACGTACTCACACACACTTACACGTACTTATACACACTTATACAAACTTGCATGCACTTACACGCACTTATACGCACTTACACATACTTACACACACTTACACGCACTTACACGCACTTACACATACTTACGCACACTAACACGCACTGACACGCACTTACACGGACTTACACATACTTACACATACTTACACGTACTTACACGCACTTACACACACTTACACACAGTTACACACACTTACACGCACTTACATGCACTCACACGCACTTACATGCACTTACACGCACTTACACGTACTTACACGCACTTACATGCACTTATACGTCCTTACACACAGTTACACGCAGTGACACACAATTACACATACTTACACACACTTACACATAGTTACACGCACTTACACGAACTTACACGCACTTACATGCACTTACACGTACTTACACGCACTTTCACGTACTTATGCGCACATACTCACACTTAGATGCACTTACACGTACTTATACGTACTTACACACACTTACACATACTTACACGTACTTACACGTACTTACACGCACTTACACAAACTTATACGCACTTACACGCACTTACACGTACTTACACGCACTTACACGCACTTACACGCACTTACACGCACTCACACGCACTTTTACATACTTAAACGAACTTACACATACTTACACGCACGTACATGTACTTACACGCACTTGGACGCACTTACACGCACTTGCTCGCTCTTGCAAGCACTTATACGCACTTACACACACTTAAACGCACTTACACGCACTTATACGTACTTACACACACTTACACGTATTAACACGCACTTACACGTACTTACACGCACTTACACGCACTTACACGCACTTACATGCACTTACACACACTTACACATACCTACACACACTCATATACACTTACACGTACTTACACGTACTTAGACGCAGTTACACACACTTACACGCACTAACACGCACTAACACGCACTTACACACACTTACACGCACTTACACACACTTACACGCACTTACACGCACTTGAACGCACTTATATGCACTTACACATACTTATACGCACTTACACGCACTTCCACGCATTTTAATACACTTACACGAACTTACACAAAACTACACACACATAAACTGCACTTATATACACTTACACACACTTACACGTGCTAATATGCACTTACACATACTTACACGCACTTCCACGCACTTACACAAACTTACACGTACTTACATGCACTTACACATACTTTCACGCACTTACACGCACTTTTACGTACTTACACGCACTTACACGCACTTACACGCACTTACATGCACTTACACGAACTTACACGCACTTGCATGCACTTACATGTACTTATACGCACTTACATGCACTAACACCCACTTACACATACTTACATGCGCTTACATGTACTTCCATGCATTTACACGAATTTACACGCACCTACACGCACTTACACGTACCTACACGCACTTACATGCACTTACACGCACTTACACATACTTACACGCACTTAAAGACACTTACACGCACTTACACGTACTTACACGCACTTGCACGAACTTACACGTACTTACACGCACTTATACGCATTGACACGTACTTACATACACTTACACACACTTACACGTACTTACATATACTTACACGCACTTACACGCGCTCGCATACACTTACACACACTTACACATACTTACATGCACTTACACGCAGTTACACATACTTACACACACTTACATGCACTTAAACACACTTACACACACTTACGCGCATTTACACATACTTACATGCACTTACACAAACTTGCATGCACTTACACGCACTTACACGCACTTACACGCACTTACACGCACTTACATACACTTACATGCACTAATAAATACTTATACACACTTACACGGATGCACTTACACGCACATACACACACTTACACGAACTTACACGCACTTACACGCACTTACACGAACGTACATGCACTTACACGCACTTACACGAACTTACACGCGCTTATACACACTAACACGTACTTACATGCACTTACATACACTTACACACACTTTCACACACGTATACGCACTTACACGTACTTACATACACTTACACGCACTAACAAACACTTACACATACTTACACAAACTTACACGTACTTACACGCACTTACACGAACTAACACGCACTTACACACACTTACACAAACTTACACGCACTTACATACACTTACACATACTTACACGTACTTACACGCTCTTACACACACCTACACGCTCCTACACACACTGACATGCACTGACATGCACTTACATGCACTTACACACACGTACACGCACTTACACGCACTTCCATACACTTACACGAACCTACACGAACATACACGCACTTACACGGACTTATACACACTTACACGAACTTACACGCACTTACACTACTTACACGCACTTACACGCACTTACACATACTTTCACGCAATTACACAAACTTATACACACCTGCACGTATTGACACGCACTTACACACACTTACATGCACTTACATGCACTCACACGCACTTACACGAACTTACACGTACTTACACGCACTTACACACACTTGCACGTACTTGCACACATTTACACGTGCTTACACGCACTTACACACACTTACACACATTTACACATACTTACACACACTTACTTGCACTTGTAAAAACTTACACCCACTTACACACACTTACATGCACTTACACGCACTTACACGTGCTTACATGTACTTATACATACTTACACGCACATACTTGCACTTACACGTACTTATACGTACTTACACACACTTACATGCACTTACACACACTTACATGCACTTACATGCACTTACACACACTTACCCGCACGTACACACACTTACACGAACTTACACACACTTACACACACTAACACGTACTAACACACACTTACACGTACTTACACGCACTTAGATGCTCTTACATACACTTACACGAACTTACACGAACTTACACGCACTTACACGCACTTAAACTGAACTTACATGCACTTACACGCACCTACACGCACCTACACACACTTACACGTGCCTACACGCACTTACACGCACTCACACGCAGTTCCAAGAACTTACATGAACTTACACGCACTTCAACTGAAGTTACATGCACTTACACGCACTTCCACGTACTTACACGCACTTACACGCACTTACACGTACTTACACACACTTACACGCACTTACACACACTTACACAAACTCAAACCACACTTATACGCACTTACACGCACTTACACGCACACGAACTTACATTTACTTACACGTACTTACACCCACTTACATGCACTTTAAACACACTTACACGCACTTACACGCACTTACGCGCACTTACACGTACTTACACACACTTACACACACACGCACTTACACGTACTTATACGCACTTACATGCACTTACACGCACTTACACACACTTACACGTACTTACATGCACTTACACGTACTTACACACACTTACACGCACTAACACGTACTTACACATACTTACACGCACTTACACGCACTAACTCGCACTTACACGCACTTACACGTGCTTATATGCACTTGCACGTACTTACTCACACTTACACACACTAACACGCACTAACACACACTTACACGCACTTATATGCACTTACACGCACTTACACGTACTTACACAAAGTTACACAAACTTACACGCACTTAAACTGAACTTACACGCACTTACACGCACTTAAACTGAACTTACACGCACTTACACGTACTTACACGCACTTGCACGCAATTACACGCACCTACACACACCTACACACACTTACACACACTTACATGCACGTATACGCACTGACTCGCACTTACACGAACTTACACGAACTCACACACACTTCAACTGAACTTACACACATTTAGACGCACTTCCACGCACTTAACACTTACTTACACGCACTTACACGCACTTACACACACTTATACGCACTTACATTAACTTAAACCGCACTTACACGTACTTACACGCACTTACACGCACGTATACGCACTTATACACACTTGCACATACTTACACGTACTTACTCGCACTTACACGCACTTACACGCACTTACATGCACTTACACGCACTTACACACGACAAGGTGCTGATTTGCGACAAGGTGTTCATTTGCAACAGGGTGTTGATTTGCGACAGGATGTTGATTTGCGACATGGTGTTTATTTGCAAAGGGCTGCTGAATTGCGACAGGATGTTGATTTGCGACAGGATATTGATTTGCAACAGGGTGTTGATTTGCGACAGGGTGTTGATTTGGGACATGGTGTTCAGTTGCGACACAGTGCTGATTTGCGATAGGGTCTGGATTTGCGACGGGGTATTGATTCGCGACAGGGTGATGATTTGCAACAGAGTGTCGATTTGCGACAGGGTGTTGAATTGCGAAGGGTGTCAATTTGCGACAGGGTGTTGATTTACGACAAGGTGCTGATTTGCGAAAGGTATTCATTTGCGACCGGGTGTTGATTTGCGACAGGGTGTTGATTTGAGACAGGGTGTTGATTTGCAACAGGGTGTGGATTTGCGACAGGGTGTTGATTTGCAACAAGGTATTGATTTGCGACAGGGTGTTGATTTGCGACAGGGTGTTGATTTGCGAGAGGCTGTTGATTTGCAACAGGGTGTTGATTTGCGACAGGGTGTTGATTTGTGACAGGGTGTTGATTTGCAACAAGGTGTTGATTTGCAACAAGGTGTTGATTTGCAACAAGGTGTTGATTTGTGACAGGGTGTTGATTTGTGACAGGGTGTTAATTTGCAACATGGTATTGATTTGCGACGGGGTATTGATTTGCGACAAGGTGTTGATTTGGGACAAGGTGTTGATTTGCGACAAGGTGTTGATTTGCGCCAGGGTGTTGAATTGCACAGGGTATTGATTTGCGGCATGGTATTCATTTGCGGCAAGGTGTTGATTTGCAACAGGGTGTTGGTTTGCCACAGGGTGTTGATTTGCAAGGGGTGTTGATTTGCGACAGGATGCTGTTTTGCGACAGGGTGTTGATTTGTAATAGGGTGTTAATTTGCGACAGAGTGTTGATTTACGACATGGTGTTCATTTGTGACAGGGTGTTGATTTGCGACCGGGTGTTGATTTGCGACAGGGTGTTGATTTGCGCCAGGGTATTCATTTGCAACAGGGTGTTCATTTGTAACAAGGTGTTGACTTGCGATATGGTATTAATTTGCGTTAAGGTGTTGATTTGCAATGAGGTGTTGATTTGGGACAGGGTTTTTGCGACAGTGTATTGATTTGCGACAAGGTGTTGATTTGAGAGAAGGTGTTGACTTCTGTGTTTTACTCCTACTTGCCCGCTAAGTCGGGAAGTCCGGCAGTCAGAGAGTAGAGTCGGAGACTACCTAATCCAAGTCGGTGAAGTTGCTACACGGAAAAGTGTGGAAGCCAGGGCGGGCCTCGGGGAACTGGCTTGCTTTCCTTAAATGTTAGTACAAAACCTGGTCGCTGACACAACATATGTCCAAACGTTGTACATGCAAGGATGCATGTTTTTTAGGGGTTTTGGAAGACAAGTTATTTCCATGTGGCATAGTTGCGTGCAGACAAAGTCGCCCGCTATCTACTCTAGTCAAAAGGTCGACTTGGCCGACTTGGAGTCGGATAGATCACGTCAGAGTCGGAACAAAACATAGGTTGATTTGCAACAATGTGTTGATTTGCGACAGGGTGTTGATTTGTGATAAGGTGTTGATTTGCGACTGCGTGTTGATTTGCGATAGGGTATTGATTTGTAATAGGGTATTTATTTGCGAAAGAGTGTTGATTTACGATTGGGTTTTGATTTGCGACAGGCTGTTGATTTGCGACAGGTTGTGATTTGCGACAGGATGTTGATTTGCGACAGGATGTTGATTTGTGACTGGTTCTTTGATTTGCGACAGGGTGTTGATTTGTGACAAGGTGTTGATGTGAGACAAGGCGTTGATTTGCCACACGGTGTTGATTTGCAATAAGGTGTTGAGTTACGTCAAGGTCTTGATTTGCAACAAGCTCATGGTTTGGGACAAGGTCATGATTTGGGACAAGCAATTGATATGCAACAAGTTGTTGTTATGTGAAAAGTCTTTGAACTATAGCAAGGCTTTGATTTACGACAAGGTGTTGATTTGCACCCTACTTGCGCCCTAGTTGCGCCATACTTGCACCCTAGTTGCATCTTAGGTGCGCCCTGGTTGCACCCTAGTTGCGCCCTTCTTGTGCCCTTATTGCACCCTACTTACACCCTACTGGCGCCCTACTTGCGCCCTACTTGTGCCCTACTTGCACCCTTCTCGCGCCCTACTTGCGCCCTAGTGGCGCCCTACATGCGCCCTAGTTGCGCCCTAGTTGAGCCCTTGTTGCGCCTTAGTTTTGCCCTAGTTGTGCCACACTTGCGCCCTACTTGCGCCCTAGTTGCGCCCTACTTGCACCCTAGTTGGGTCTTAGTTGCGCCCTAGTTGCACCCTAGTTACGCCCTTCTTGCGCCCTTATTGCACCCTACTCACACCCTACTGGCGCCCTACTTGCGCCTTAGTTGCGCCTCAGTTGGGCACTAGCTACGCCCTAATTGTGCCCTAGTTGTGCCCTAGTTGCGTCTTACTTGCGCCCTACTTGCGCCCTAGTTGCACCCTAGTTGCGCCGTACTTGCACCCTAGTTGCGCCCTAGTTCCACCCCAGTTGCACCCTAGTTGCGCCCTAGTTGCGCCCTGGTTGCGCACAAGTTGCAACCTACTTGCGTCCTACTTGCACCGTACTTGCGCCCTAGTTGTGCCTCAGTTGGGCACTAGCTACGCCCTAGTTGTACCCTAGTTGCGCCCTAGTTGCGTCCTAGTTGTGCCTTATTTGCGCCCTTGTTGCGCCTTAGTTGTGCCCTAGTTGCGCCCTAGTTGAGCCCTAGTTGCGCCCTAGTTGCGCCCTAGTTGCGTCCTAGTTGCGCCCTAGTTGCGCCGTAGTTGTGCCCTAGTTGCACCCTAGTTGCGCCCTAGTTGCGTCCTAGTAGCCCCCGGTTGCGCCCTAATTGCGCCCTAGTTGCGCCCTAGTTGCGCCCTACTTGCACCCTAGTTGTGCCCTAGTTGCGCCCTAGTTGCGCCGTAGTTGCGCCCTAGTTGCACCCTAGTTGCGCCCTAGTTGCGTCCTAGTAGCCCCCGGTTGCGCCCTAATTGCGCCCTAGTTGCGCCCTAGTTGCGCCCTACTTGCACCCTAGTTGTGCCCTAGTTGCGCCCTAGTTGCACCCTAGTTGCGCCCTAGTTGCGTCCTAGTAGCCCCCGGTTGCGCCCTAATTGCGCCCTAGTTGCGCCCTAGTTGCGCCCTAGTTGCGCCCAAGTCGCGCCCTAGTCGCGCCCTAGTCGCGCCCTAGTTGCGCCCTAGTTGCGCACTAGTTGCACCCCAGTTGTGCCCTAGTTGCGCCCTAGTTGCGCCGTAGTTGTGCCCTAGTTGCACCCTAGTTGCGCCCTAGTTGCGCCCTAGTTTCCCCCAGCTGCGCCCTAGTTGCGCCCTAGTTACGCCCTATTTGCGCCCTAGTTGCGCCCTAGTTGCGCCCAAGTCGCGCCCTAGTCGCGCCCTAGTCGCGCCCTAGTTGCGCCCTAGTTGCGCACTAGTTGCACCCTAGTTGCGCCCTAGTTGCGCCCTAGTTGCACCCTAGTCGTGCCCTAGTTGCGTCCTAGTTGCGTCCTAGTTGCCCCTAGTTGTCCCCTAGTTGCGTCCTAGTTGCGCCCGGGCACCCTAATTGCGCCCTAGGTGCGCCGTACTTGCACCCTCGTTACACCCTAGTTAAGCACTAGTTGCACCCTAGTTGTGTGCTAGTTGCGCCCTAGTTGCGCCCTAGTTGCGCCCTACTTGCGCCATACTGGCGCCTACTTGCGCCCTAGTTGCACCTCAGTTGGGCACTAGCTACGCCCTAGTTGTTCCCTAGTTGCGCCCTTAGTTGTGTCCTACTTGCGCCCTACTTGCGCCTTAGTTGCGCCCTAGTTGCGCCCAACTTGCACACTAGTTGCACCCTAGTTACACCCTAGTTGCGCCCTAGTTGCGCCCTAGTTGCACCCTAGTTGCACCCTAGTTGCACCCTAGTTGCGCCCTCGTTGCGCCCTCCTTGCGCCCTAGTTGCACCCTAGTTGCACCCTAATTGCGCCCTAGTTGCGCCCTAGTTGACCCCAGTTGCGCTCTAATCGCGTCCTAGTTACGCCCTAGTTGCGCCCTAGTTGCGCTCTACTTGCACCCTAGTTGCGCCCTAGTT
>SZWC01008084.1:84791-94815 GCA_023375785.1 Penium margaritaceum
AGAAGGTGTCCACAGTGGGCATCTGCAGCCAGTGTGCGGTCATGCGGCTCTTCAGCATTTCGCACGGGGAGGCTCGGGAGTTACGTCCGCAACAAGGGCGAAACTAGGGCGCAACTAGGACGCAAGTAGGGCGCAAGTAGGATGCAAGTAGGGCACAACTAGGGTGCAACTAGGGCTTAACTAGGGTGCAAGTAGGACGCAAGTAGGGTTCAAGTAGGACAAAACTATAACGCTACTTGGGCGCAACTAGGACGCAAGTAGGGCACAAGTGGGGCGCAACTAGGGCGCAACTAGGGTGCTACTAGGGCGCAAGTAGGGCGCAAGTAGGGCACAACTAGGATGTAACTAGCGCGCAACTAGGGCACAACTAGCGCGCAACTAGGGCATAGCTAGTGCCGAACTGAGACGCAACCAGGGCGCAACTTGGGCGCAACTAGGGCGCAAGTAGGGCACAAATAGGACACAAGTAGGGTGTAAGTAGGGCACAATTCGGCACAGCTAGGGTGTAGCTAGGGCGGAACTAGGGTGTAGCTAGTGCCCAGCTGCGACGCAACTAGGGCGCAACTAGGGCGCAAGTAGGGCATAACTAGGGCGCAAGTAGGGCGCAACTAGGGAGCAATAGGGCGCAAGTAGGATGCAAGTAGGGCGTAACGAAGGCACAACTAGGGCGTAACTAGGGCGCAAGTAGGGCGCAAGTAGGGCGCAAGTAGGGCGCAATTAGGGCGCAAGTAGGGCGCAAGTAAGGCGCAACTAGGATGCAACCAGGGCGCAAGTAGGGCACAAGTAGGACGCAAAGAGGGTGCAACTAGGGCGCAACTATGACGCAACTAGGGTGCAAGCAGGGTGCAACTAGGACGCAACTAGGGTGCAACTGGGGCGCAAGTAGGACGCAACTAGGACGCAACTGGGGCACAACAAGGACGCAACTAGGGTGCAACTAGAGCGTAGCTACTGCCTAGTTGAGGTGCAACTTGGACGTAACTAGGACGCAAGTCCGGTACCACTAGGGTGCGAATAGGACGCAAGTAGGGTGCAAGTAGGGCGCAAGTAGGGCACAAGTACGGCGGAAGTAGGGTGCAACTAGGGTGCAACTAGGGCGCAACTAGGACGTAGCTAGTGCCCAATTGAGGCACAACTAGGGCGCAACTAGGGCGCGAGTAGGGCGCAAATAGGGCGCAAGTAGGGCGCAACTATGGAGCAAGTATGGCGCAAATAGGGTACAACAAGGGTGCAATTAGGGCGCAACTAGAGCGCAAGTAGGACGCAAGTAGGGTGCAAGTAGGATGCAAGTAGAGCGCATGTAGGACGCAAGTCTATGTTGCTCTTGACTCTCGACCCTGCGTGCGAGGTCGAGGGTCGGCGTGTCGACCTCGACCTGGTGTCGAGGTCGGCCAACACATCCCCCCCCGCCAATACTTAGCAATTTTTTCTGTCGCGCTTTCTTATGCAGCGGACTTCAAACCCCATTTGTTTTGCTGTTCCTGAGGCCCTGCAAACTGCAAACGGTTCGCCGGCAAACCTGGTATGTCATCCTCTCCCTTTTTCCCTTTCTTCTGTCAACCGCTAAATGGTGGATGCTTGACGGTAGAGGATGGACGGAAGAAGATGGACGGTAGATGATGGACGGTAGAGGCTGGACTGCTGACCTTGGACAGTAGACGTGCTAGACGCTGGACAATAGACGCACTAGACGCTGGATAGTATACGCGCTAGACGCTAGACAACAGAACTACACAACAGAACTAGACACGCTAGATGCTGGACAGCGGACACGACGACGGCGGACAGTAGACGCGGTGACGGTGGACAAAAAACGGTAGACAAAAGGTGCTGAACACGAGCGGCAATATTTTATCTGTCACATGTGGTGGCAGGGAGCCTGTCGTGACCTATCCTTTTTTTTCGGGGTTGGGGACTGGCACCGAAGCAAGATAGGATATGGACATGGGAAAAAGTGTAATCAACAGATTAAAGACTGTGATGCTGTAAGTTACCTGATGAGTGAATGGAAACAAAATCTGTGGGTGGATTTGAATCAGGAACATGAAACGTGACATGAATGCCAAGTTTCAGGTCAACTAGGGCGCAATTAGGGCACAAGTAGGGCACAAGTAGGACACAACTAGGGCGCAACTAGGGTACAACTAGGGCGTAGCTAGTGCCCAACTGAGGCGCAACTAGGGCGCAAGTAGGGTGCAAGTAGGGCGCAAGTAGGGTGCAACTAGTGCGCAACTAGGGCGCAACTAGGGCGCAAGTAGGGCACAAGTAGGACACAACTAGGGCGCAACTAGGGTACAACTAGGGCGTAGCTAGTGCCCAACTGAGGCGCAACTAGGGCGCAAGTAGGGTGCAAGTAGGGCGCAAGTAGGGTGCAACTAGTGCGCAACTAGGGCGCAACTAGGGCAGAACTAGGGCGCAACTAGGGCGCAACTAGGGCGCAACTAGGGTGCAAGTAGGGCGCAACTAGGGTGCAACTAGGGCACAAGTAGGGCGCAAGTGAGACGCAACTAGGGCGCAGCTAGGGCACAACTAGGGCGTAGCTAGTGCCCAACTAAGGCGCAACGAGGGCGCAAGTAGGGCGCCAGTAGGGCGTAAGTAAGGTGCAATGAGGGTGCAAGAAAGGCGCAACTAGGGCGCAACTAGGGCCCAACTAGGACGCAACTAGGGCACAAGTATGGCGCAACTAGGGCGCAAGTAGGACGCAAGTAGGGCACAAGTATGGCACAACTAGGGCACAACTAAGGCGCAACTAGGGCACCACTAGGGCGCAAGTAGCCCGCAACTAGGGCGCAACTAGGGCGCAACTAGGGCGCAACTAGCACGCAACTAGGGCGCAACTAGGGCGCAACTAGGGCGCAACAAGGGCGCAAATAGGGCACAACTAGGGCGCAACTAGGGCGCAACTAGAGCGCAACTAGGACGCAACTAGGGCGCAACTAAGGTGCAACTAGGGCGCAACTAGGGCACAACTAGGGCCCAATGAGTGCGCAACGAGGGCGCAACGAGGGCGCAACGAGGGCACAACTACGGTACAACTAGTGTGCAACTAGGGCGCAACTAGGGCGCAACCAGGGCGTAACTAGGGTGTAACTAGTTTGCACATTGGGCGCAACTAGGGTGCAACTTAGGCGCAACTTGGGCGCAAGTAGGGTGCAACTAGAGCGCAACTAGAGCGCAACTAGGGCGCAACTAGGACGCAAGTAGGGTGCAACCAGGGCGCAACTAGAGCGCAACTAGGACACAACTAGGGCGCAACTAGGTCGGAACTAGGGTGCAACTAGTGCGCAAGTTCGGCGCAACTATGGCGCAACTAAGGCGCAACTAGCGCGCAAGTAGGGCGCAAGTAGGACGCAACTAGGACGCAACTAGGGCACAACTAGGGCATAGCTAGTGCCCAACTAAGGCACAACTAGGGTGCAAGTAGGGTGTCAGTAGGGCGCAAGTAGGGTGCAATGAGTGCGCAAGTAGGGTGCAACTAGGACGCAACTAGGGCGCAACTAGGGCGCAACTAGGGCGCGACTAGGGTGCAACTAGGGCGCAACTAGGGCGCAACTAGGACGCAACGAGGGCGCAAGTAGGGCGTAACTAGGGCGCAACTAGAGCGCAACTAGGGCGCAACTAGGGCGCAACTAGGACGCAACTAGGACGCAACTAGGGCGCAACTAGGGCGCAACTAGGATGCAACTACGACGCAACTAGGGCGCAACTAGGGCGCAACTAGGATGCAACTAGGGTGCAACTAGGGCGCAAGCAGGGCACAAGTATGGCACAAGTAGGGCGCAACTACGGCGCAAGTGGGGCACAACTAGGGCGCAACTAGGGCGCAATTAGGGCGCAACTAGGGTGCAACGAGGGCGCAACAAGGGCGCAACAAGGGCGCAACTAGGGCGCAACTAGGGCGCAACTAGGACAACACTAGGGCGCAACTAGGGCGCAACTAGGGTACAACTAGGGTGTAGCTAGTGCCCAACTGAGGTGCAACTAGGGCGCAAGTAGGGCGCCAATAGGGCATAAGTAGGGTGCAATAAGGGCGCAAGAAGGGCGCAACTAGGACGCATCTAGGGCGTATGCAGGGCGCAACTAGGGCGTGATTAGGGCGCAAGTAGGGTGCAGGTAGGGCGCAACTAGGGCACAACTAAGGCGCAACTAGGGCGCAACTAGGGCGCAACTAGGGCGCAACTAGGGTGCAACTAGGGCGCAACTAGGGTGCAACTACGGTGCAACTAGGACACAACTAGGGTGCAACTAGGGCGCAACTAGGGCGCAACGAGGGCGCAACGAGGTCGCAACTAGGACGCAACTAAGTAGGGCGCAACTAGGGTGCAACTAGGACGCAACTAGGGCGCAACTAGGGCGCAACTAGGACGCAACTAGGGCACAACTAGGGTGCAACTAGGGCGCAACTAGGGCGCAACTAGGGCGCAACGAGGGAGCAACTAGTGCGTAACTAGGGTGCAACTAGGGTGCAAGTAGGGTGCAACTAGGGCGCAACTAGGATGCCCGGGCACAACAAGGGCGCAACTAGGGGGCAACTAGGGCGCAACTAGGGCGCAACTAGGACGCAACTAGGGCACAACTAGGGTGCAACTAGGGCGCAACTAGGGTGTAACTAGTGTGCAACTAGGACGCAACTAGGGCGCGACTAGGGCGCGACTAGGGCACAACTTGGGTGCAACTAGGGCGCAACTAGGGCGCAACTAGGGCGCAACAAGGGCGCAACTAGGGCGCAATTAGGGCGCAACTGGGGGCAACTAGGACGCAAGTAGGACGCAACTAGGGCGCAACTAGGGCACAACTAGGGAGCAACTAGGGCGCAACTAGGGCGCGACTAGGGCTCGACTTGGGTGCAACTAGGGCGCAACTAGGGCGCAACTAGGGCGCGACTAGGGCGCGACTAGGGTGCAACTAGGGCGCAACTAGGGCGCAATTAGGGCGCAACTGGGGGCAACTAGGGCGCAACTAGGGCGCAACTATGGCACAACTAGGGCGCAACTAGGGCGCAACTAGGGCGCAACTAGGGCGCAACTAGGGCGCAACTAGGGCACAACTAGGGCGCAACTAGGGCGCAACTAGGGTGCAACTAAGGCACAACTAGGGCACAACTAGGGCACAAGTAGGACGCAACTAGGGCGCAACTAGGGTACAACTAGGGCGTAGCTAGTCCCCAACTGAGGCGCAACTAGGGCGCAAGAAGGGTGCAAGTAGGGCGCAAGTAGGTTGCAACTTGTGCGCAACAAGGGCGCAACTAGGGTGAAACTAGGGCGCAACTAGGGCGCAACTAGGGCGCAACTAGGGTGCAAGTAGGGCGCAACTAGGGTGCAAGTAGGGCGCAAGTAAGACGTAACTAGGACGCAACTAGAGCACAATTAGGACGTAGCTAGTGTCCAACTGAGGCGCAACTAGGGTGCAAGTAGGACGCCAGTAGGGTGTAAGTAGGGTGCAATAAGGGCGCAAGTAGGACGCAACTAGGGTACAACTAGGGCGCAACTTAGACGCAACTAGGGTACAAGTAGGGCGCAACTACGGCGTAAGTAGGGCGCAAGTAGGGCGCAACTAGGGTACAACTAAGGCGCAAAAAGAGAGCAAGTAGGGCGCAACTAGGGCGCAACTAGGGCGCAACAAGGGTGCAACTAGGGTGCAACTAGACCGCAACTAGGGCGCAACTAGGGTGCAACTAGGGCGCAATTAGGGCGCAACTGGGGGCAACTAGGGCGCAACTAGGGCGCAACTAGGGCACAACTAGGGCGCAACGAGGGCGCAACGAGGGCGCAACTAGGACGCAACTAGGGTGCAACTAGGGTGCAATTAGGGCGCAACTAGGGCGCAACTAGGATGCAACTAGGGTGCAAGTAGTGTGCAAGTTGGGCGCAACAAGGGCGCAACTAAGGCGCAACTAGGCACAAGTAGGACGCAACTAAGGGTGCAACTAGGGGACAACTAAGGCGTAGCTAGTGTCCAACTGAGGCGCAACTAGGGCGCAAGTAGGCGCCAGTAGTGCGCAAGTAGGACGCAACTAGGGTGCAACTAGGGCGCAACTAGGACGCAACTAGGGTGCAACTAATGCGTAACTAGGGTGCAACTAAGGTGCAAGTAGGGCGCAACTAGGGCGCAACTAGAGCGCCCGGGTGCAACTAGGGCGCAACTAGGGGGCAACTGGGGCGCAACTAGGGCGCAACTAGGACGCAACCTGGGCACAACTAGGGTGCAACTAGGGCGCAACTAGGGCGCAACTAGGGTGCAACTAGTGTGCAACTAGGGCGCAACTAGGAAGTGACTAGTGCGCGACTAGGACGCGACTTGGGCGCAACTGCGTTGCAACTAGGGTGCAACTAGGGCGCAACTAGGGTGCAACTAGGGTGCATTTGGGGTTAACTAGGGCGCAACTAGGGCGCAACTAGGGTGCAAATAGGGCACAACTAGGGCGCAACTAGGGCGCAACTAGGGCGCAACTAGGGTGCAACTAGTGCGCAACTAGGGCGCAACTAGGGTGCGACTAGGGCGCGACTAGGGCGCGACTTGGGCGCAACTAGGGTGCAACAGGGCACAACTAGGGCGCAACTAGGGCGCAATTAGGGTGCAACTAGGGGCAACTAGGGCGCAACAAGGGCGCAACTAGGGCGCAACTAGGGTGCAACTAGGGCGCAACTAAGGCGCAACTAGGGCGCAAATAGGGCACAAGTAGGACCCAACTAGGGTGCAACTAGGGTACAACTAGGGCATAGTTAGTGTCCAAGTGAGGTACAACTAGGGCGCAAGTAGGGTACAAGTAGGGCGCAAGTAGGTTGCAACTTGTGTGAAACCAGGGCGCAACTAGGGCGCAACTAGGGCGCAACAAGGGCGCAACTAGGGTGCAAGTAGGACGCAACTAGGGTGCAAATAGGGCGCAAGTAGGGCGCAATTAAGACGCAACTAGGGCGCAACTAGGGCACAATAAGGGCGTACCTACTGTCCAACCGAGGCACAACTAGGGCGCAAGTAGGGCGCCAGTAGGGTGTAAGTAGGGTACAATAAGGGCACAAGAAGGGCATAACTAGGGCGCAACTAGGGCACAACTAAGACGTAACTAGGGTGCAAGTAGGGCGCAACTAGGGCGCAAGTAGGGCGCAACTAGAACGCAAATAGGGAGCAACTATGGCGCAACTAGGGCGCAACTAGGGTGCAACTAGGGCGCAACAAGGGCGCAACGAGGGTGCAACTAGGGCGCAACTAGGGTGCAACTAGGGCGCAACTAGGATGCAATTAGGGTGCAACTAGGGTGCAACTAGGGCGCAACTAGGGCACAACTAGGGCACAACTAGGACGCAACTTGGTCGCAACTAGGGCGCAACTAGGGCGCAACTAGGATGCAACTAGGGCGCAACTAGGGCGCAACCGGGGCCCAACCAGGGCGCAACTAGGGTGCAAATAGGGCACAACTACGGCGCAACTAGAGCGCAACTAGGGTGCAACTAGTGTGCAAGTTGGGCGCAACTAAGGCGTAACTAGGGCGCAACTAGGGCGCAACCGGGGCCCAACCAGGGCGCAACTAGGGTGCAAATAGGGCACAACTACGGCGCAACTAGAGCGCAACTAGGGTGCAACTAGTGTGCAAGTTGGGCGCAACTAAGGCGTAACTAAGGCGCAACTAGCGCGCAAGTAGGACACAAGTAGGACGCAACTAGGGCGCAACTAGGGCACAACTAGGGCGCAAGAAGGGTGCCTGTAGCGTGCAAGTAGGGTGCAATAAGGGCGCAAATAGGGTGTAACTAGAGCGCAACGAGGGCGCAACTAGGGCGCAACTAGGGCGTGACTAGGGCACGACTAGGGCATGACTAGGGCGAAACTGAGGCGCATTTAGGGTGCAACTAGGGTGCAACTAGGGTGCAACTAGGGCGCAACTAGGGCGCAACTAGGGCGCAACTAGGGCGCAACTAGGGCGGAACTAGGGCGCAACAAGGGTGCAACTAGGGCACAAGTAGGGCGCAAGTAGGGCGCAAGTAGGGCGCAACTACGGAACAAGTGGAATTCAACTAGAGCGTAACAAGGGCGCAACTAGGATGCAACTTGAGCGCAACGAGGGCGGAACGAGGGCGCAACGAGGGCGCAACGAGGGCGCAACAAGGGCGCAACTAGGGCGCAACTAGGGCGTAACTAGGGTGCAACTAGGGCGCAACTAGGGCGCAACTAGGGCGCAACTAGGGCGCAACTAGGGCGCAACTAGGGTGCAACTAGTGCGCAACTAGGGCGTAACTTGGGCGCAACTAGGGCGCAACTAAGGCGCAACTAGGGCGCAAGTAGGGCACAAGTGGGACGCAACTAGGGCGCAACTAGGGCGCAACTAGGGCGTAACTAGGGTGCAACTAGGGCGCAACTAGGGCGCAACTAGGGCGCAACTAGGGCGCAACTAGGGCGCAACTAGGGTGCAACTAGTGCGCAACTAGGGCGTAACTTGGGCGCAACTAGGGCGCATCTAAGGCATAACTAAGGCGCAACTAAGGCGCAACTAAGGTGCAACTAGGGCGCAAGTAGGGCACAAGTGGGACGCAGCTAGGGCGCAACTAGGGTACAACTAGGGCGTAGCTTGTGCTCAACTGAGGCGCAACTAGGGCGAGAGTAGGACGCAAGTAGGACGCAACTAGGGCGTAACTAGGGCGCAACTAGGGTGCAAGTAGGGCACATCTAGGGCCCAACTAGGGCACATCTAGGGCGCAACTAGGGCGCAACTAGGGTGCAACTAGGGTGCAACTAGGACGCAACTATGGTTCAACTAGGGTGCAACTAGGGCGCAACTAGGGCGCAACTAGGGTGCAACTAGGGCGCAACTAAGGTGCAACTAGGGCGCAACTTGGGCGCGACTAGGGCGCGACTAGGGTGCGACTAGGGCGCGACAAGGGCGCGACTTGGGCACAATTAGGATGCAAGTAGGGCGCAACTAAGGAGCAAATTGGGCGCAACTAGGGCGCAATTATGGCGCAACTGGGGGCAACTAGGGCGCAACTAGGGCGCAACTTGGGCGCAACTAGGGCGCAACTAGGGCACAACTAGGGCGCAACTAGCGCACAACTAGGACACACGTAGGGCGCAACTAGGGCGCAACTAGGGCAAAACTAAGGCGTAACTAGGGCGCAAATAGGGCACAAGTAGGACGCAACTAGGGCGCAACTAGGGTACAACTAGAGCGTATGTAGAGCCCAATTGAGGCGCAACTAGGGCACAAGAAGGGTACACAAGTAGGGCGCAATTAGGGTGTAATTGTGTGCAACTAGGGCGCGCACTCAGGACGCAACTAGGGCGCAACTAGGGCGCAACTAGGGTGCAAGTATGGTGCAACTAGGGTGCAACTAGTGTGCAAGTAGGGCGCAAGTAAGACGCAACTAGGACACAACTAGGGCACAACTAGGGCGTAGCTAGTGCCCAGCTGAGGCGGAACTAGGGCGCAAGTAGGGTGCCAGTATGGTGTAACTTTGGTGCAATAAGGGCGCGAGAAGGGCACAACTAGGGTGCAACTAGGGCGCAACTAGGGTGCAACTAGTTTGCAAGTTGGGCGCAACTAGGGTGCAAGTTAGGCGCAACTTGGGCGCAAGTAGGGTGCAACTAGAGCGCAACTAGGGCGCAACTAGGGCGCAACTAGGGCGCAACCAGGGTGCAACTAGTGTGCAAGTTCGGCGCAACTAAGGCGCAACTAAGGCGCAACTAGCGCGCAAGTAGGGTGCAAGTAGGACGCAACTAGGGCGCAACTAGGGCACAACTAGGGCGTAGCTAGTGCCCAACTAAGGCACAACTAAGGTGCAAGTAGGGTGCCAGTAGGGCGCAAGCAGGGTGCAATAAGGGCGCAAGTAGGGTGCAACTAAGGCGCAACTAGGGCGCAACTAGGGCGCAACTAGGGCGCGACTAGGGCGCAATCAGGGCGCAACTAGGGCGCAAATGGGACGCAACTAGGGCGCAACTAGGGTGCAAGTAGGGCGTAACTAGGGTGCAGCTAGGGCGCAACAAGGGCGCAACTAGGGCGCAACTAGGGCGCAACTAGGGCGCAACTAGGGCGCAC
>SZWC01008085.1:4216-30539 GCA_023375785.1 Penium margaritaceum
TGCCCTGCCCTGCCCTGCCCTGCCCTGCCCTGCCCTGCCCTGCCCTGACAAGACGGGGAAACATGCAAAAAAACACGAGTTGATGTTTTCTTTGGTCGTTGTGGCTGGCAGCCTGACCCGGTGCACATGGGCAAGCGGTGGGTGTACGGACGCGTGTACGCCATCGCACACACAGAGGACCTGCAGCCCAAGTCCAAGGCGAGGGAGTGAAAGCTTGGAACAATTGTGGCGGGGATGGTTGTCTGGGACGCCAGGTGTCGATGACCCTGGCGTGTGGCGAGTCGGAAGTGGGGTACGAGGGGTTGGGGGCGAAGGAGGGGGGAGGGGGGGGGGGAGGGGTAGGAGCTGTCTATAAGCGAGGGTTGGTGGATCGTTTGGAAACACTCGCTGGGGTTACGAGTTTTGTACCCTCAGCCAAAGACCAAGGAGAAGTGGATCCTGTGACGCGTGTCTGCCAGAGCCAAAGCGGCATGTTCTCTTTGTTTGCGAGGCATGCGAAAGCCGTTGAGGACCTCAGACCTGCAGACAATGGGCCACGGCATGTGTTTTGAGTACATAGGGCTGGACCGCGGCACTCGTTCGTGCGGCCCATCCGTCCCCCGCCCGACGCATCTGCCCTAGTGGCGCTGTCATCTGGAACCATCTGCCCGACTTCCCGATCCATGTTAGGACGGAGGGGTTGTCGGGCGAGCACATGGCCCCGCTGTTGGAGCTGTTGCTGGTGAGCACGTGGTGCTGCTCCATCCCCACACGTGTCCTTGGTAGGACTTCGGTCGCCTGCAAGTGAGAGCAGTGTTGCAATGAGCACAGAATCTCGTGCGTTGGGGAGATTTGTGTGTGTGGCATGCATGGTTGAAGACTGAGGGTGTGAACGGTCCGAGCGGGGGCCGCGGATGGCCTCTGTACTCTTGATGAGTCTCCCCAATGTCATGTGCAGTCCTTTTTGTGGGGTGTTCGTCGGAGCCGGTTGGGAGCAGTGCTCGAACCTCGACAGGTGGTCCCTGGAATGGTTGGGGTTGTGCTGTGAGGCAGGCTACTTGTGTTCAAGGAATCAACTGAGGTCTCAGGTGCCAGAGCTGATGACGGGACAGTGAAGTTGGCAGTGACGACACCCTTGTTATGTGGGAGAAGTGTAGTGATCCAGCCCATGGGATAGGTCTGAGCTCATGGTGGGGTTTATGCCACTCCACTCATACTGTGAGGAGACTCGCCCTCTTTGTAGCCTTCCTCTTGGCTGCTAGCTTCACTTCTCAGAGAAGTGTTAGTAAGAAAGAACTGTGCCAACTTGTGTAGGAAAGCTCACCACTAAGAAATGCTGTCGGGATGACGGCAGGGCACAGAAGGAAGTAAAGTGGGAAATATGAGAATGGGCTCAAATTGTGGCATGAACTTTAGCCAAACTGTCTTCCTCGAAGGACAATGGTGTTTTGGATGGTCTCCTACTTGGTGGGCTATTAGTCGCTTGTATGCATGTTTTCCAGGGAGGTGAGTAGTGGACAGTGTAAAGTACTGAGAGTTTTGTGCAGTGCAAACTTCCATGTACAATGTGAAGTGGTAAGAAGCAAACACTCGCATTTGCAGAAGTCTGGAACATACGAATTAAGGAACAAGGGAAAGAACTTACTGACAGCTAACCTAACTGACTCTTTCATGTAATATTACAAACATTCACTCACATTCTTACTTGGAATTTAGTGGTACTAACTTTCACCCAAAAAGAGGTGGTATCTTCAATTTTGGTCATGGTCTCATATCCCCTTCCACAAAACAATGAGGAGAACTGCTTTCACCCATCGTTTACATCATTGAGGATGTACATCGCCGCGTCCCACCTTTTTAGCCCGAACAACGACGCATCAACGCGTCTGGCTGCAATCAATGTGCAGAGAGAGTTAACAACTGAGGCCTAGACAACTTAAATAGTGTCTCTGACCTAGTGGGTGCACACACACGCGGCGCACAAGGGCGCGCATTTTCCAGCAGAACAAAACAGTGGCAAAACCACAGTTTTAGGTATAACTCCTTGCAGAACGACAAGCCGTCTGAACCAGAACAGCCGCATCGATGAGAGCTACGCTCTGATAGGCTGCAAGCCTATGTGATGTCCCACAGCACGAATCTAGATAAGAAGAAATTCTTCAAGGCACCTGTCCGGCCGTCGGTCTTCTGCCACGGTAGCCATGTCAGGGATCTGCACGTGAATGGACATGAGCCGAGGGGTCACCGTAAGCTGTGTACGACACACACAACAACACTCCTCCATGACCAGAGGGCGATATGTTGTTGTGTGTGTCGTACACAGCTTACGGTGACCCCTCGGCTCATGTCCATTCACGTGCAGATCCCTGAGACTGGCGACGGTGGCAGAAGGCTGACTGCCGGCGGGAACAGGCGCCCAGAAGACTTCCGCATTTTGTAGACTCGTGCTGTGTCACAGCACGTAGGCGTGCAGCCTATCAGGACGTAGATCTCGTCGACGTGGCTGTTCCGGTTCAAACGGCTCGTCGTTCTGATGTGTCTGCAGGGAATTGTGACCAAAACTGTGTTTGTGCCACTGTTTTGTCCTGACTGGAAAATAGCGCCGTTGTGCGCCGTGTGTGTGTGTGCATCCACTAGGTCCGTGGCACTATTTAGGTGGTCCGGACCTCAGTTGTTAACTCTCTCTGCACTTTTCAACATTTGCAGCTTCTGACACTTGTGTTTGTGTCCCTAGCCAACCCCTTGCTGTTCTCACCTCCACCAGTGTGTGCTAGTGAGTTAGCTAGCTGGCTTGCGTTTCCACGCTAGCGACAGCAGTGCTAGGAGCTGTCTCTCATGGTATCAGAGCAGCGAGCCAGTGCTCGCATAGCTGCGCAGCAGAGACGCAGCAGCCGCAGAAGTCGTGAGCAACCGCAGCCGTTGCCTTGAGCAGCAGCAGCAACAGTGCCCACGGTCTCGGCGGGAGGTCCTGGGAGGGCCCACCACCACTTCGACCGTTTTTTTAACAACTGCGGTCGTTCCGCGGTCGTTCCGCGGTGCTCCGCGGTGACAAGGCCTCCGCGGCAGGCGCGGCAGCCGCGCGACCGCGTCGGAACACGCGTCCAGTGCCGCGGAGGCACTCGGTGTTCCGAACTTGTTACCTCGCGGTGACGTCGCCACTACAGATCCGTGGTGTTCCGCGGATCCGCGCATCTCCGCCACAGCACTTCCGCGGCCGTTCCGGAACACAACTGTGCCGCTTGCCTCAGCTCCGCGGTCGCAAGTACGCGGTACACCCTCCGCGTTCAGAACGCTATCGCTCCGCGACGGGTGCGGAGCGTGCTGAACGCGGAACCCCAGCAGCTCGCGGCATCCCGCCGCGTTCTACATCGGCACGACCGACATTCCGCACCTGACCGTGGAACCCCCGCGACGTTTGACCTGACCGCGGTAGACGGCGGCAAAATCGCGGTAAACCGCGGTAAACCGCGGTACTCCGCGGTAATCCGCGGTAATCCGCAGTGAGCTTCCGCGGTGAGGTTCACCGCGGAAGGTATCCGCGGAGACGTTCCGCGGAGGAGTTCCGCGGGGAGGATATTCCGCGGAAGGGAGGTTCCGTGGAGACGCTCCGCGGAGAACTTCCGCAGAAGGGAAAACAGGGGAGGAAACAGGTCGCCATGCCGAAGCAAACCTCCCCCAGTATGGCTGCCGACGCAACTGCCGAGGCCAGCGCCGTCAGCGGTCAACGTCAACCACCGCCATCATCACCACAGCGGCAGCAGCAGCAGCCGCAGCAGCAGCAGTAGCAGCAGCAGCAGCCGCCACCACAGCAGCAGCAGCAATAGTCGCCACTACAGCAGCAGCAGCCACTGCAGCAGCAACAGCAGCAGCAGCGACAGCAGCAGCCGCCGCCACAACACCAGCAGCCACCGTTGCAGCAGCAGCAGCAGCGGCCGCCGAGCCCGACGACATTGGCACGCCAAATGCGCGCGCTGGCGGACCTACAGGCGGAGAGCCGCGATACCTTGACGAGGCAGGTTGCCGAACTACAGGATATGTTCAGGGGATTGCTGTCCCAGCAGCAGCAGCAGCATCCGTCGACTGACCCGAGCGAGGACCACCTTGCCCACGGCAGTAATGCTGATGAAGTCGCGGAGAACCTCTCCGACTTCGGCGAGGAGGGCGAGGAAGAGGTGCTCCGAGCGCGCCTCATCCGCCTGGAGGCGTGTCGCAGAGCGCGTGAGGCCAATGCAGCCCTCCAGGGCACCAACTCCAGCATCAACGCTGACCCGAGCTCATCTCGCCGCCCACTGAGCTTTGAGGAGTTGCCTCTGCGGGCCCGCCTGGGTAAGGGAATTGCCTCCTCGATGCCTGGCCCCGCAGTGGCTTCGGCCGTTGCCCTGCCGACGGTCAAGCCACCCAAGTGGTTTGAGTCAGACCCGCCCGTCTTCCGGACTGGGAACGACTTCAAGTCCTGGGAACCGCGCTTTCGCATGTGGGCCATGAGCGAGGGAGTCCTCCCCTACTACCTCGCACCATATCAGGCGTCTGACCCCGCTCAGACACACATGGTAGTCCGCGCAGCTTCCGGCCTGATGAAGGCCGCACCGGACTTCACCAAGGACTTCAGTCGGTTCCTTGGCGATTCGCTGACCGGCTCAGGAGCTGACCTTTGCGCAGCGTGGGCACTGGCCGTCACTCTGTTTGAGGGCGCCACCTTGGCTTTGACATCCCAGCGCCTCGCCGACTTCAACTCCCTCTGCCAGACTGCTCAGGAGTCTGCAGCCGACTACTAGCGCCGGGCGATCCAGCTGTACGAGGATCTTGGGGACGATGCTCCTGTGCAATACTCCGCCCTCCAGATTATCCTCTACGGCATCCACCCCGACTACGCGCGCGTCTTCAGCAACTTCGACCAGACGCTGCTTCGCGACATGGCGAGCGACGGGACCCTGCTGCGTTGGGCCACTCTCCACTTTCTGGATGTCGCAGGCATGGACGCCACGAACCATGCTCGCCGCAGCACCGCTTCAGCTGCAGTTGCCGGCGCGTCTCCCTCCCCGCCGTCTACAGCAACGGCGGCTCCAGCTCAGGGGAAGAAGGGCCGCAGAGCGTCAGGTGGTGGTTCCAGCGGCGGGACCAGCAGTGGCACCAGCACTGGCAGTGTCAGCCGCAGCAGCAGCGGCGGGAGCAACAGCGGCGGCGGCGGCAGCAGCAGCAGCGGCTCTGGCAGCACGACGGGACGCCGCCTCGTGTGCTTCAACTGCGGTGGTGACCATCGCTATCCCGACTGCACTCGCCTGACAGGACGCCCACTGGATTGGGCCCAGGTCACCCGTGGGCTGCAGCAGGCGCACGAGGCGCGCATGCGGCAGACGTCCGGTGCGACCGCCCGCTCGGCCGCCACTACCGCAGCCGTCCCAGAGGAGTCCGCTGCCACAGCAGGCTCCTCCGCGGATCCGCTCGACCAGGCGCTCGCCGAACGCGACAGGACGATCGCCGAGCTTCACCAGCTTCTCGCCCTGCGCTCATCTCAGGGAGGTGCGAGTGAGTTGACTAAGTCGAGGGGTCCTACCGCCTGTGGACTGTCTGTGTCGTTGTGTGATGATGCCTGTGGTGGTCCCCATGCCCAGCCGTGTGCGCGTGACGGACCCGATGACGTGTCCTGGTTGCATGCGTCTCATGTCCGCTCCGTTGCTCGTCTTGTCGCGTCGCCTGCCGAGCGACCTGCTGCCGCGCCTTGTTCCGTCGCCGAGTGCCACGTTTCCCCTTGTACACGGGTCACAGATGCCACATGGGTCGTGGACTCTGGTGCCACCCATCACATGACGTGTCGTCGTGACGCCTTTGTCGTCTTGCATCCCATTGGCGCTGTTCGCTCTGTTCGCACTGCAGCTGGCCATGAGGTCCCTGTCCAGGGTGTTGGGGTTGTGCAATTCACTGGGCCAGCTGGTCCCGTCTACATCTCCGACGTCCTTTTTGTCCCTGATCTGGAACTCAGCCTGCTGTCTGTCTGTGCTTGCACCAAGATGGGCCTCGGTGTCACGCACATGGCTGCCGATGCTCGCATCTTTGTGCGCGACACCGGGGAGACAGTCCTCAGTGGGACGGTCATCGATGATCTGTATCACATTAATGAGTCTTCTGCGCGTGCACCCCCTTTACCCCCCTCTTCTGCTGCCCGTGTTTTCGTCGCTGGTGCTCTGTCTCCCGAACACCACCGCCTCCTGCATCGACGTCTTTGTCACGTGCACCTGGGGGCTGTCGATAGGCTGATCCGCACTCAGCCTGCTCTCGGTCTTGATGCAGCGTCCTTCGAGGCGCCGCCCACGACCGACTGTCTGGCCTGTGCTGAGGGAAAAATGCACCGGTCGACCCTCCCTCTGCAGCATATGCCCTGGCTACACGGAGTGCACCAGTGCTGGCTCCCGATCCCACCAGTCTGCCTGAGGCCTTGTCGGCCCCTGATGCTGAGCAGTGGCGCACTGCCTGCCAGGCTGAGCTTGATGCCATCCGCGAGCACGGCGTCTTTGATCTGGTAGACTTGCCAAAGAACCGCAAGGCCATCAAGGCCAAGTGGGTTCTACGCAAGAAGCTTAAGCCAGACGGCACTGTGGAGCGCTACAAAGCGCGCCTGACAGCAAAGGGCTTTTCTCAGGTCCCTGGCGTGGACTACACCGAGACCTTTGCCCCTGTTGGGCGGATGACGACCACACTCACGCTGCTGAGCCAGGTGGCACAGCACGACTGGGAACTTCATCAGATGGATGTCAACAACGCCTTCCTAAACGGGGATCTTGAGGAGGAGATCTACATGGTCCAGCCACCCGGCTTTGAGGATGGTACCGGTCGCGTGTACCGGCTGTGGAAGGCCTTGTACGGCTTGAAGCAGTCACCGCGCTGCTGGAACCTGGAGATCACCAGCACGCTGAGACGCGTTGGGTACGTTCAGAGTGATGCTGACCCATCCCTGTTCGTCTCACAGTCCCCGGCACCGCTCGCTGCCATCCTCGTCTACGTGGACGATCTCTTGATCGCCTCGCCCGACCTGGGAGCAGTGAACGCTGCCAAGGCCGTTCTCTCCTCAACCTGTAAGATGAAAGATCTTGGTGAGGCCTCTGTTTTCTTGGGGATGGAGATCGTGCGCGGCCGTGTTCGTCGCACACTCCGTGTCCATCAGGGACGCTACGCAGAGACTGTGGGGGAGCGCTTTGCCGACCTCCTTGCTGCCGTCCGCACGGCCTCCACGTCCATGACCCCTGAGGGGCAGGCCGCCCTGAAGGTGGATGACCCAGCGGACCTGGGGGAGCCAGTTGATGTGACCCTGTACCTACGAGTCATCGGCTCGCTCATGTACTTGGCCACCACGACACGGCCTGACATTGCCTTCACTGTAAACCTGCTTGCCCAGTTCTCGCAGGCTCCGCGCCAGCGAACACTGGAGGCCGCAGTCCGGTGTGTGCGCTACATTTTGTCCACCACGCGCTTCGGCCTGTGCTTTTGCGAGCAAGTGTCCGTTGTGCTCGATGGGTACAAAGACAGTGACTGGGCATGGAGTCCAGATGGCAAAAGCCGCACCGGCTACATCTTCCTCATTGGAGGAACTGCAGTGTCTTGGCGAAGTGGGAAGCAGGGCTGCATCGCACGCAGTACTGCTGAGGCAGAGTATGTTGCCCTAGGCGCCGGAGCTGCGGAATGTGTCTGGCTCGTCCGTCTGTTGCGTGAACTACGTCAGACCATTCCCCCCGTGGTTCTCCAGTGTGACAACATGAGCGCGGAGGCCATCGCCAAGAACTCAGGTGTGTTCCATGCACGCACGAAGCACATCAATGTCGAGCACCACTTCGTGCGTGACCTGGTTGATCGTGGTGAGATCCGAGTCATCCACGTGAGCACTGACAGGCAGTGCGCGGATTTTCTGACCAAGGCTCTAGGTCGTTCGAAGTTTCATGCGGCCACTCGTTCCGTTGGACTCTGCCCCACCCCCGTTGCAGGTTGATTCCTCATGTGCCACCCTGCATGTGTTGTGCATACTGCCTGCAGCGGCTGTGTGTTTCCTGCTCTATATNAGTACTGCTGAGGCAGAGTATGTTGCCCTAGGCGCCGGTGCAGCGGAATGTGTCTGGCTCGTCCATCTGTTGCGTGAACTGTGTCAGTCCATTCCCCCCGTGGTTCTCCAGTGTGACAACATGAGCGCGGAGGCCATCGCCAAGAACTCAGGTGTGTTCCATGCACGCACGAAGCACATCAATGTCGAGCACCACTTCGTGCGTGACCTGGTTGATCGTGGTGAGATCCGAGTCATCCACGTGAGCACTGACAGGCAGTGCGCGGATTTTCTAACCAAGGCTCTAGGTCGTTCGAAGTTTCATGCGGCCACTCGTTCCGTTGGACTCTGCCCCACCCCTGTTGCAGGTTGATTCCTCATGTGCCACCCTGGATGTGTTGTGCGTACTGCCTGTAGCGGCTGTGTGTTTCCTGCTCTGTACAGCGTGAGTGTCTGCATGTGCATGGACGTGTTCTCCCTCCGGTCATGGGGGAGTGTTGTTGTGTGTGTCGTACACAGCTTACGGTGACCCCTCGGCTCATGTCCATTCACGTGCAGATCCCTGAGACTGGCGACGGTGGCAGAAGGCTGACTGCCGGTGGGAACAGGCGCCCAGAAGACTTCCGCATTTTGTAGACTCATGCTGTGTCACATCACGTAGGCGTGCAGCCTATCAGGACGTAGATCTCGTTGACATGGCTGTTCTGGTTCAAACGGCTCGTCGTTCTGATGTGTCTGCAGGGAATTATGACCAAAACTGTGTTTGTGCCACTGTTTTGTCCTGACTGGAAAATAGCGCCGTTGTGCGCCGCGTGTGTGTGTGCATCCACTAGGTCCGTGGCACTGTTTAGGTGGTCCAGACCTCAGTTGTTAACTCTCTCTGCACTTTTCAACATTTGCAGCTTCTGGCACTTGTGTTTGTGTCCCTAGCCAACCCCTTGCTGTTCTCACCTCCACCAGTGTGTGCTAGTGAGTTAGCTAGCTAGCTTGCGTTGCCACGCTAGCGACAGCAGTGCTAGGAGCTGTCTCTCACGATACACGTCCATGCACATGCAGGCACTAATGTTGTATAGAGCAGGAGACACACAGAGGCTGCAGGTAGCAAGCACAGCACACGCAACGTGGCACATGAGGAGTCAACCTGCAACAGGAATGGGGCAAAGTCCCACCGAGCGAGTGGCCGCATGAAACTTCGAACGACCTAGAGCCTTGGCCTAAAAATCCGCGTGCTGCCTGTTAGTGCCCACGTGGATGACTCAGACCTCACCACGGTCAACGAGATCACGCACAAAGTGGTGCTCGATATTCATGTGCTTTGTACGTGCATGGAACACACCTGAGTTCTTGGCGATGGCCTCCGCGCTCATGTTGTCACATTGAAGGACCACAAGGAGAATGGACTGACGCACTTCACGCAGCAGACGGACAAGCCAGACACAGTCAGTTGCACCGGCGCCTAGAGCAACACACTCTGCCTCCGTAGTGTGGCGTGCAATGCAGCCCTGCTTCCCACCACGCCAAGATACCGCGCTGCCTCCAATGAGAAAAACATAGCTGGTGCGGCTCTTGCCATCTGGACTCCACGCCCAGTCAGTGTTTGTGTACCCATCGAGCACAACGGACATCTGCTCGCGAAAGCACAAGCCGAAGCGTGCGGTGGACAGGATGTAGCGCACACACCGGACTGTTGCCTCCAATGTTCGCTAGCGTGGAGCCTGCGAGAATTGGGCGAGCAGGTTGATGGTGAAGGCAATGTCGAGCTGTGTCGTGGTGGCCAAGTACATGAGCGAGCCGTTGACTCGCAGTTACAGGGTCACGTCGACTCGCTCCCCCACGTCAGCTGGATCATCCACCTTCAGGGCAGCCTGCCCTTCAGGGGTCATGGACGTGGAGACCGTGCCGACGGCAGCGAGGAGGTCAGCAAAGCGCTCCCACACAACCTCTGCATAGCGTGTCTGATGGACACAGAGTGTGCGGTGGACACGGTCGTGGACGATCTCCATCCACAGAAAGACAGAGGCCTCGCCAAGGTCTTTCATCTTGTAGGCCGAGGAGAGAACAGCCTTGGCAACGTTCACTGCTCCCAGGTCGGGCAAGGCGATCAGAAGATCGTCCACGTAGACATGGATGGCAGTGAGCGGTGCTGGGGACTGTGAGAGGAACAGAGATGGGTCAGCATCACTCTGAACGTACCCATCACGTCTCCACGTGCTGGTGATCTCCTGATTCCAGGAGTGAGGTGACTGCTTCAGGCCGTACAAAGCCTTCGGCAGCCGGTACACGCAACTGGTGCAATCCTCAAAGCCAGGTGGTTGGAACATGTAAATCTCCTCCTCAAGGTCCACGTTCATGAATGCATTGTTGACATCCATTTGATGGAGCTCTCAGTCGTGCTGTGCCACCTGGCTCAGCAGCGTGAGCGTGGTCGTCATCTGGCCAACAGGGGCAAAGGTCTCGGTGTAGTCCACACTCCGGACCTGGAAGAAGCCTTTTGCTGTCAGGCAGGCTCTGTAGCACTCCACAGTGCCGTCTGGTTTGAGCTTCTTGCGTAGAACCCACTTGGCCTTGATGGCCTTGCGGTTCTTCAGCAAGTCCACCAACTCAAAGGCGCCGTGCTCTTGGATGGCATTGAGCTCAGCTTGGCAGGCAACGCGCCACTGCTCAGCGTCCGGGGCTGACAAGGCCTCAGGCAGACTTGTGGGATCGGGAGACAACGCTGGTGCATTGCTTGTGACCAGGGCATACGTCGCAAAAGGAGGGTCGACCGTCACCATGGACTCAATGGCGTCGCGAGCGAGTCCGTATTCATGAGCAAGTAATGCCATTCCAGTGGGACAGCCAGGGTGAACCTCCATGAAGCCGCGATCACTCATGCCGAGGGCCTTCGTGCCAGGGTCACCGCTGACGATGCTGCGCGTGGGGCGAGGGCGGAGGCGTCCGCCAGGTGCCCGTGTGTAGGGGTCAGTCCAATGGGGCAGGAGCAGTGGCCGCTGCCGAATCACATGCCAGTGTGGACTGCACAGCAGGCGCGTCACTAGAGGATGGTGCGTCCTTAGCGGTCGGGGACGGACCCATGGCAGATGCGAGCACGTCAATGGCCGGAGGCGGGGACGGCTAAGAGCTATACACGGTCGCGGGCGCAGGATCAGGCAGGGCCTCAGACGCGGATGCAGACTCAGGATTGGGCATGGCCTCAGACACGGATGCGGACTCGGATGCGGACTCAGACACGAGCGAGAGTGGAGAGTCGGGGGCGGAGAAGCGAGCCGTACATGGGACGTGGTTGGGGGTGCCGATGCGCACAGCCTCTGGGGATAGCCCCTGGGGTGTCGACGATGGAGTGACCGCACTGGCCGGGGGCACTGTGCCAACCGTGATAGGAACCTCCCCCACACTATGTGGCCCAGCACACCCAGGGACATGAGCAGTACGAAGAGCATGGATGCGAGCAAGGTCGCAGAATGTGAGATGCTCTAAGAAGAGAGCGTCACGGGACTCAACGATGCGGCGGCGCTCAGGGTCCGAGAACCGCCAGGCTTTCGACCGCGGGGCCACGCCGACGAAGGCGCAGATGCGGCCCCGTGGAGAGAGCTTGCTCCCCTGCTGCGCCGGTGTGAACCAGACACAGGCAAGGGAGCCCCAGACACAGGCCAGGTGTAGATCCGCGCGACGCCCGTGCCACAGCTTCTAGGGCGTGCGGTGACCTGGGAGGGGGCCGTGTGGAATGCGGTTCCAGACCCAGGTCATGTACGCCATGCCCTCAAAGGCAAAGGCCTCAGGCATGGCGCTGTCGACGCGCATGGCGCGGACCGCGTCCTCCATGGTGCGGTTCCAACGCTCTGAGATACCGTTCCGCTGGGGGGTGGCGAGAGCGGAGAGGTTGTGGAAGACACCAAGCTCAGTGAAGGAGCGGGCCATGTCCCCGAGGTACTCGCCGCCGCGGTCAGAGCGAAAGGTCTGAAGGCGGCGGTGGGACTGGCGCTCAGCCATGACCAGCCAAAGGCGGACAGCGATGGCGACGTCACTCTTTTGACGCAGACTGTAGACCCAGTGCATGCGCGTGAAGTCATCAGTCAACGTGAGGACGTAGCGGTCGCGGTCCTCTTGAAACTTGACAGGGAGTGGACCCATGAGGTCGGAGTGGACAAGCTCCAAGGGCTGACGAGCCCTGAAGACAGACTCAGGATAGGTGGACCGGTGCATTTTGCCTTCAGCACATGACAGGCAGTCGGTTGTGGCCGGCGCCTCAAAGGACGCCGCATCAAGACCAAGAGCTGGCTCAGTGCGGATGAGCCTGTCAACAGCCCCCAGGTGTACATGATAGAGGCGTTGATGCAGGAGACAATGGTGCTCGGGGGACAGAGCACCAGCGACGTAGACATGAGTAGTGGGAGAAGGAGGTAAGGGGGGGCACTCGCAGAGGACCCAGAGATGTGATAGAGATCATCGATGACCGTCCCACTGAGGACGGTCTCCTGGGTGTCGCGCACAAAGATGCGAGCATCGGCATCCGTGTACATGACACTCAGGTCCATCTTGGTGCAAGCATGGACAGACGAGAGGCTGAGTTCCAGATCAGGGACAAAGAGGACGTCGGAGATGTATACGGGACCAGCGGGCCCGACGAACTACACAACCCCAATACCCTGGAAGGGACCTCATGGCCAGCTGCAGTGCGGACAGAGCAAACAACACCAACGGGATGAAGGACGACAAAGACGTCACGACGACACGTCATGTGATGGGTGGAACCAGAGTCCACGACCCAGGTGGCATCCGTGACACGCGTACAAGGGGCAACGTGGCACTTGGCGAATGAATAGGGCACGACAGCAGGTCACTCGGTGGGCGACACGGCAAGGTGAACGGCAGAGCGTACATGAGACTCATGCAACCAAGACACGTCATTAGGTTAGTCACTCGCACACGACTGGGCATGGGGATCATCATAGGTAGCATCACGCAATGACACAGACAGTCCACAAGCTGTAGAACCCCCCGGCTCACTCAACTCACTCGCACCTCCCTGAGATGAGCCCAGGGCGAGAAGTTGGTGCAACTCGACGATTGTCCTGTCCCGGTCGGCGAGCGCCTGGTCGCGAGGGTCTATGGAGGAGACCGCTGTGGTGGCGAGCTGCTCTTGGACGGCTGCGGCAGTGGCGGCATAGCGAGCGGTCACACCGGACATCTGGCATAGGCACGCCTTGTGCGCCTGCTGCAGCCCGCGCGTGACCTTCGCCCAGTCCAATGGGCGGCCCGTCAGGCGAGTGCAATCAGGATAGCGATGGTCGCCTCCGCAGTTGAAGCACACGAGCCAGCGGCCCGTCGTGCTCCCGGAGTCGCTGCTAGTGCCGCTGCTGTTGCTGTTGCCGCCGCTGCTGCTGCTTTTCCCGCCGTAGCTGCTGCGGCTGATGCTGCTCGCGCCGTTGGTCCCACCGTTGGAGACACCGACTGAGAATATGCGGCCCTTCTTCCTCTGAGCTAGTGCTGTTGTCGCTGTAGAAGGCGGGGAGGAGGACGCGATGGCAACTGCAGCTGAAGCGGTGTTGCGGCTTGTGCGGTTTGCTGCGTCCATGCCGGCGACCTCCAGGAAGTGGAGGGTGGCCTAGTGCAGCAGGGTCCCATCGCTCCCCATGTCGCACAACAGGGTCTGGTCAAAGTTGCTGAAGACACGTGCGTAGTCGGGGTGGATGCCGTTGAAGATGATCTGGAGGGTGGAGTACTGCGCAGGGGCATTGTCTCCCAACTCCTGGTGCAGCTGGATCACCCTGCGCTAGCAGTCAGCTGCGCACTCCTGAGTTGTCTGGCAGAGCGAGTTGAAGTCGGTGAGGCGCTGAGACGTTAGGGCCAAGGTGGCGCCCTCAAAAAGGGTGACGGCCAGTGCCCACGCCGCGCAAGGGTCAGCTCCCGAGCCAGTCAATGGGTCGCCAAGGAAACGACTGCAGTCCTTTGTGAAGTCCGGGGCGGCCTTCATGAGGCCGGGGGCGGCGCGGACTGCCATCTGTGTCTGGGTGGGGTTTGACGCCTGATAGGGGGTGAAGTAGAAGGGGAGGACCCCCTTGTTATTGGCCCACATGCGAAAGCACAGCTCCCACCACTTGTAGTCGCTCCCAGTCCGGAAGATGGGCGAGTCCGACTCAAACCACTTTGGTAGCTTGACCGTCAGGGTGACGGCCGAAGCCATTGTGTGACCGGGTGTAGAGGAGGCAATCCCTTTGCCCAGGTGGGCCCGTAGAGCCAGCTCCTCAAAGCTCAAAGGGCGGCGAGATGAGCCCAAACCGGCGCCAGTGCTGGAGCTCATGCCCTGGAGGGTTGCATTTGCCTCACGCGCTCTGTGGCACGCCTCTAGACGGAGGAGGCGTGCTCACAGCAGCTCCTCCTCACTCATCTCTCCAGAGTCGGAGAGGGTCTCCACTACCTCATCAGCATTGTCACCAAGAGTGAGGTCGTCCTCGCTTGGGTCTGTAGGTTGATGCTTCTACTGGGGCAGTAAGCTCCTGACAAGGTCCCGCAGCTCCGCAACCTGCCTCGTCAAAGTCTGGTGGCTCTCTGCCTGCAGGTCTGCCAACGCACGCACTTGGCGTGCCAAGGTCGTCGGACTGGGCGGCCGCTGCTGCTGCTGCTGCTGCTGCGGCTGTTGCTACTGCCGTTGCTGCTACTGCTACTGCTGATGGTGCGGAAGTGGCCGCTACTACGGCTGCTGCTGTTGTTGTTGTTGCTGCTGCTGCTGCCGCTGTGGAGACAATGGCGGCGGCCGGCGTTGGCCGCTGACGGAGCTGCCCTCTGCAGCTGGGTTGGTGGCGGTGTTGGTGGGGGTGAGTTTCGGCATGACTACCGGGTTTCAAGAGGACAGTGCCGGGGTTGCTGCCAGTGGTGCTGTTGGTGGTGCTGCCAGCGGAATTTCCGCGGCCTGCCGTGGAACACTTCGGACTTGCCGCAGAATAGCCACCGCAGTCACGCCAATAGGGAACATGGCAGGGTGCCGCGAACTGCCGGGGCACCTTTGTCAGTGCGTTCCGTAACCACCCCGGAGCTGCCGCGGCTGGCGACCGCGAAAATGCAGCGGAACTGCCGCGGAATTGCCGCGGAATCGCAACCGCGGAGCACCGTGGAGCACCGACGGCGTGCTCCAAAACCGCCGTGGGGCTGTCGCGGCGGAACGCCGCGGATCTGCGGGACACCGCGGATCTGCCGCGGTACCGTGACGCACTTCAAAACGCCGCGTGCAACCGCGGTAGATCCGCGGCACCGTCGGTGCGTTCCGTTGCGAAACAACCACCGTGGTCGTGCCAATGCGGAACACGGCGGGGTGCCGCAAACTGCCGGGGCGCCTCCGTCAGTGTGTCCCGCAACCACCGCGAAGCTACCGCGACTGGCGACCGCGGGACTGCCGTAGAACTGCTGCGGACTTGCCACCGCGGAGCACCGTGGAGCGCCGATGGCGTGTTCCAGAACCGCCGCGGAGCTGCCGCGGCGGAATGCCGCGGATCCGCGGAACACCACGGATCTGCTGCGGCACCGTCACCACAGAGCACCGCGATTTTTCCGCAGAGCGGCTTTTGCTGTCTTGAAACGGCCGCGGAACTGTCGTGGAGTTTTTAAGAAGACGGTCGGAGTTGTGGTGGGTCCACCCTAGACCTCTCACCGAGTTAGTGGGCGCTGCTGCTGCTGCTACTCAAGGCAACGGCTGCGGTCTCTCACTGCTACTGTGGTTGCTGCGCCTCTGCTACGCAGCTGTGCGAGCACTGGCTCGCTGCTCTGATACCATGACAGAATGCATGCAAGCATGTGCTAGGGAGTACGCCAGAAATGAACTGCAAGGGTCTGACTAGCAGGATGCATCAACGCGTCCGGCTGCAAGCAATGTGCAGAGAGAGTTAACAACTAAGGCCTTGACAACCTTAATACTGTCTCTGACCTAGTGGGTGCACACACACGCGGCGCACAAGGGCGCGCATTTTCTAGCAGGACAAAACAGTGACAAAACCACATTTTTAGGCATAACTCCTTGCAGAAACGTTAGAACGACGAGCCGACTGAACCAGAACAGCCGCATCGACGAGAGCTACGCCTTGGTAGGCTGCAAGCCTATGTGCTTTCCCACGGCATGAATCTAAATAATAAGAAAGTCTTCAGGGCACCTGTCCGGCTGCCGGTCTTCTGCCACAGTAGCCATGCCAGGGATCTGCACATGAATGGACATGAGCCTAGGGGTCACCGTAAGCCGTGTACGACACAGACAACAACAATTGAGCCGGGATTTTGAGAAAGAATTGAACGGAAGCACAATAGGCGGAGTGCATTTATCCAAGTGGAATTTCAAAGGTGTTCCTCTCATACGATGGAAAGCTTTTTAGGGCACACATGGGTGAATTGAAATAATGAAAACCATGTTAGGGGGTGGGTTTATGTACGGTTTGTATTTCAAACATGAGTACACAGTTAAACGAAATGAAAAAAAAACAAATGGAGAGTTTTGAGCTCCCCATTTGTTATTGTTGAAGTGTTGGGGATTCCGGCCGGCTTGCATCAGCCATAATCACCGGCGCTCCATGAACCCCCCTTCCCCCCATTTTTCCCCGCAACCCCTCTTGCCACATGTTCCATCGCAGCCTCAATCGTGAGGGCTTCGATCGACGGGCAAGTGGGTGGGCTGGTGGGCTACGATGGGGGAGGGAGGGAGGGGGCGGGCGGTTGATGAAGTGTCGACCAGTATTTTCGTCTTGCGAATCCCCCTGTCTCTCCACCGCTCGATGCTATTGCGGCCCACCATTGCGACGGCCGTGATGGAGTGCTGCGATCTACATTGCATGCCCGATTTTACCATGCACAAGCAGTGACATGCATCCTTTTTCGAGCATGTTGAAAACGGGTGGGCAAATGGAGCTTTTTGTTGCTGGATAGGGGCAAATGGGACTTATTCTTTGAAGGCAGGGGCGAATGGGGCTTACTGTTCCGAAGAAGTGGCGGATGGGGCTTATTGTTTAGTGGTCGGTGTTTGTGAGGGTCACGAGTGACAAAAGAGGGGGTAATGCACATTTTCACCGATTGGGAATACCATACTGATCCTTGATATTGGTTTTTTCAAATCCATAACTTAGGGAATCTTTGTATTCGATCACAGGTTTTGAGAAAATAATTGTTTATGTGGTACCATGGAATTCGTTGAACGAAAAAGCATGGTCCTCAAAATCGACGACGACCGGTCTCGACCACCGCCGATGACCGGTTTTTGAGGCCGCGTCAGTCTGACGCGGCTTGCTTGACGTGGCAGGTCGCGTCAAACTGACAGATCTGACGCGGAAACATTGTTTCTGTTTCAAGACCTGAATATGTGACCGGAGGCGAGATCACTTTGATGTTTCTTTCAGGCGATTTTTAGGCTTTCGACGAAGTTTGTGTAGCAGAGTCAGAAAAGTAATTCTTTGGGTGGTACCTATTGAATTTGATGAAAAAAAATCATTGAGCACCCAAAAACTATTTCTAATCGAATATCAAGACCAGTAGGGTACACACGTCACAAAACATGAAACAACACATTGGAGGTCTCCGAAACAACACATTAGGCACCTGAACAAAGAATCTTGTACCCGGATCTTGGCGGAGACGAAAATATGCAATGTATCCAAAACACATCCAGACTCTACGGTGAGATTGGATGGCAGGGTCCTAGGTAACACTCTCATCGGGCTCAGAGGGTGTATGATTGGAGAAGACGTTGTGGAATGATCCGTGGCCGGGAGAAGAGAGAGAGAGATTGAATCGCTCACATTTGGTAGGTGCAAGATGGTCCAATAAGCAAACTTTGAAACTGCGTGTGCGAGGAAGATGGTGTTGGAAGCTCCTGGAGTGGAGGGTAGAGACAGAGATGGATTTGTGTGTGTGGAGCTCACTCCATTAGTTGGTAGAGTAACTGCACACTCCAATGTGTGCAAGTGCTCCTATGCTACAACCAAATCACCCTGGAGAAGAGAGGCGCACTCATGCATCTCGGCATGATCCTTCCGAGTGAATATGTGAAGCTCAAACTCAACATCCTCTAGCGCCACTAACACCTCACTGTAGGTGATAGACAAGGAGTCGACCACTTGGTGTAGCACCTCTACCTCCATCTCTGCCGCCCGTAACTGACCGACTGCATATTCCGTGTCTCCTCTAGAGGCACCTCTCCATAGGTCCTGGGAATGAGACAGATGGTCATATAGGGATCCTAGAGACGTGTTAGGCTCTGAGATACAAGATTTGCAGGGCTCACAGGAAAAGGGAGGTGGTACACATGCAAATGAGAAGGATGGGCATGAACCGAAGGACGTCTCCAAGCTGTTTGGGGCATCGTCACCACCCATTGCCTTAGGATCCTCATCTTGAGAGGCGTTGCTTGAGAGTGTGATGGAACCATCTCAGCTATGTCCACTACATCCCTCACTGAGGAGCTCGGCCAATGTACTCTATAGTGCACGCATCCACTCCTCTACATCCCTCAGCTCACACTCTCTAGCCCTATGCATGCAATCACTTCTCTCCATGTCCCTAGTGAAGAGGTACTCCGTTACATTATGTGGTGTGGTGGTGTCGCCGGACAATGCCTCGCCGAGAGTAGTCACATAGGTCTCCAACTCACTGATGAGGGAGTGAATCTCGTCCTCCTCAGCACGGCATCTCAGATAAGGATGATCAAGTTTTGCCACCTCCATTTATAACCAATCACCTCCATATCATACACTGCTCTATTAGTGTATACCATACATAACCATACACAAGAGACAACTAGGAAGTTTCCTAGAGTGCCTGTGGTACAAACCGGAAGCTAATAGGAACCTTCTAAAACACACAAAATTCAATGTTTCTATCACATTTCTTCATAAAGGATTATCACATGCATTATTATTCCTAAGAAGTTTCCTTCATGTATACTTAGGATGCATTCCGAAAGTAAGTACATTCTTAAAACACAACTTGAAAGGATTATTTGTTTGTTTTTTAAAATGATTTTTGTACATCGTTACGACCGTCCACTATGAGACCTGAAAATGGAGGAAATCAACCACTGCCTGAAGCTCTAAGGAGACATGCACCTGGCTATTGGAAGACAGACTGGCTTTTAGATACCTTATTTTGAAAAAGATAGGAAAAATAAAAGAAGAGCCTAAAGACAAGGATATTTCTTCGCGACAGTTGTCGAGATTTTTAGTTCATTGAAAACACAAGTTTGCTTTTTGCTCCCCGCTCTCCCCCCTCGCGATCCCACCAAGTGCACGTGAGAATTGCATGCGGAAGTGTACAACCCATTGTGCGGTTAGATGTCGCAGATGTAAAACAGTTCATTTTGGTGGAAGAATTTTTCACAAAATCTGTGGTTCACACTTCTGTACTCATCCGTCGACATTAAGTGCGAGAGCCATGCACTTCTGCATGCATCCCCCATTTTCACTTGACTGGTGGCAGGGGGTGGGGGAGGAGGGACAGGGGGATCCGGTTTTGGGTTCAACATGCCATCCTCCATCCCCTCTCAATATGATGTGTGCATGTGGCGAGTGAATGTGGAACTACACGACAAACACCACGCAAGTGACGAGGTAGTGTACACAAGTGAAGATTTCAATGCACGTGCATGAGTTTATTGGACGGCTTTTAGACACCAAAAGAATTGACGAGGTATATGTACAACCTCCGTCATATATTTCAATCTCATTTATTGCAATGTTGTTTGATTGCTCACCATGAGTTTATTGGACGGCTTTGAGACACCAAAAGAATTGACATTCCAAGCGCTGAACTGACAGAGTATTACTTGCGTCCAACTACGAATAACAAAGGGGAGGAGGTGGCAAACGATCCAAAATAGAAAGCTCGCAACAAAAATCTCAAGGAATGTTTCTGTCGGATAACTTTTCCGGTGTGCTTGTGCCGGATGACTACTAGACGGTAGCTAACCTACCGGTCAAGCGGCATTGCTGGTTGAGCCGCAGGTTATCTTATTGATTGCCGGTATAACGGTTGTCGACAAATACAAGAGTGTCCGAAGATGAATTCGGTGCTGGAATGTTTCCAAAACAAGGACTTGCACAGATCTAGGTTTGGGAAAGAAAACACAAAAATGGCCAATAAAAAGGTTACAGTCAGTTATACGTCTTACGTCTTCTTGTCGATTTCCTGTCATTGAGTCTGAAAGGAAACTTAGAGGGCAACTTAGTCTCGATGTAAGCCTAAAACTTTTTTTCTAGCTAACTCTAAAAGGTAGACAAAATCTTTAAAGATTAAATGCTAGTTACCATCCTTGATAACACAACATTCTCTTCTATTCACCTCCACATTCACTAAGCACAAGCACTATCACCTCACATTCCTTGACTCTTACCTACCTTAAGCCTTACATGGGCATCGTACACTAGTTGTTTTTTTTTCTTTCATTCTCCACCAGCCAACCTCAAGCCCATCACTCACACCAATGTATGAAAGTGTACATTAGTACAGAGAGTCCATGCACATAGCCATACACCTCCACTTACACTCCCTACGTACACTTTCCACCCACCCCCTCTCCAAAGAGATAAACCACCAACAAACATCAAACACGTCACTTACAACAACATACAAAGGTACACATTAGTATACACAGTCTATACACATGGTCATACATCTCCCCTTACACTCTGCACATACGTTTTCCACCCTCCTCCCCTCCCCCAGAGGTTAACCACCAACCAAATTCAAGCACGTCACTCACACCAATATACAATAGTTCACATTATTCCACACTGTCCATACATGTAGTTGTGCACCTCCACTTACACTCTCCACATACACTTTCCCCCCTCCTTCCACTCCCCTCCAGAGATGAACAACCAACCAACCTCAAGAACGTCACTCACACCAACATACAAAAGTACACATGAGTGCACACAGTCCATACACATAGCCATACACCTCTACTTACACTCTCAAAATTCACTTTCCACCCTCCCCTCTCCTCCCTAGAGAATCACCAGCAACCAATATGAAGAACATCGCTGAAACCAACATAGAAAGTACACATTAGAATACATAGTCCTTACACATTCGTATACCTCCACTTACACTTCTCACAAAGAATGTACATCCCCCCCTCCCCCTCAGATATCAACCACCAATCAACCTCAAGCACATCACTCACACCAACATACAAAAGTACGTATGAGTACCCACAGTCCATAGACAGATCCTCACACCTCCACTTACACTCTCCACATCTAGTTTCTACCCTTACCTCCCTAAAGATTAGCCATCAACCAACCTCCAGCACATCACTTACACCAACATACAAAAGAATAGATTAGTAAACACATTCCATACACATAGCTGTACACCTCCACTTACACTCCCCATATACACTTTCCACCTCCCTCCCCGCCCTTAAGAAATGAATCACCAACCAGCCTCAAGCACATCACTCAAACCAACATACAAAAGTACACATTAGTACACACAGTCCATACACGTAGCCGTACACCTCCACTTACACTCCCCACATGCAATCCCCCTCCCCCCTCCAAGGAGATTAACCACCAACCAACCTCAAGCACAACACACACACCAAGAGTATGTTACATGGAAGCTTCTTGTGCACCTAAAAACATTATACACACTTCACCTAGTGCATAAAATTTCTTTGATCAACTCTACCTTGCCACCTCGGTCAAGAAAGCAGACTCTATTGTCACTATCACAAGTGACAAGATTCCACGGTCCGCCCCATGATCTCGGACACCAGATTGGTGCCTCTCGCAGCTACTACATGATTGTTGACAGAAGAAGAACCAGCAGATGTAGCTGATGCAATCAATGCAACTGGTGTAGCCTATGAGGATGATGCTGGCGATACAATTGATGCTGCCGATGCAGCTGATGTTGCCGATGTAGCGGATGCTGACAATGGAGCTGATGCTGCCGATGCAACTAATGCTATAGATAGTTTCAATGACTTCAATACAAATGATACAATTGGTGCAGCTAGCGCTGCTGATGTAGCTTGTGCTGGTGATGTAGCAGATGTAGTTGATGATTTCGGTGCTATGGATGATGTCGATGTTATACACAAAGTTGATGCTCCAAATGGTGAGGCTATAGAAGATAGAGGGACCGTTGCTCATGCAACAGATGGAGCTGATGCAGCATCTAGAGCAAATGATGATGTTGATGGTGCAGACGATGCTAATGCACCACCTGATGCTAAAGATGATGACACAGACAGTGAAGCTGATGTACCTAACGGAGATGATGTCGATGGTACCGCTAATGCTCTTGAAGACAATGATACTGGAGATGGAGCAACTGATAAAGATGTAGCTGACATAGGTGGTGCAAACTAATGCTCTTGAAAGTGCTGACACTGTCAATGCACAAGATAAGGATGAAGATGGTAAAACAAAATATGAAAAATATATACCTAATGGAGATGATGTGGTCAATGCAGCTAATGCAGCTAGCAGAGCCGATTTGGAAAATGAAGACACTGTAGAGTTACCTGATGCAACCGTCACAGGATTTGCCAGAGCACCAAATGCAACCAAAGGTGTCACCATCAATGATGTAGCCAGTGAATTTCAAGTTGTAGATGAAGCTTACACTGGAGACAAAGCTGAAATTCAAAATGAGGCGGATTCTGCTAGTGATGTCAAAACCCAGTGTGCAGCTGGAATAAATGTCATAGCAGAGACTGCTGATATTGTAAGTGAGACAGGTGGTTCAGATGAGGCTGATGCTGAAGACACTGTTGAAGCTGTGGATGTTGTAGATCATAGTAATGTTTCCATGATATTGAAAGAGCACATGGGGTAGCTATTGGAGCTGTTGCAGCTGTCACAGCTGATGCAGCTGGTGTTCTGAACAAAGAAGGTCAGTTGAGGCTGATGCTGATGGCGCACCTAAGACTGTGAATGCTGTGTTTGACGTTGACATTGCCAATGCCATTGCAGCAAAAGATGGAGAAGCTGCTGCAGCTAGTGTAGTTTTCATAGCTGATGTAGCTGCTGTTGTGAACAAAGCAGGTGTTATAGATGAGGCCGATGCTTACTGTACAGCTGAGGCTCTGGATGTTACAGATGAAGCAGATGCTACCGATGCTGCTGTAACAGTAGATGGAGTAGCTACTATAGTTGGTGCAGCTGTCACAGCCGATGCAACTAATACTATGAACAAAGAAGGTATTGTAGATGATGCCAATGCTGACAGTGCTGCTGAGGCTATGGATGGTGTAGATCACGCTGACGCTGGCAATGCTGCTGTAGTAGTAGATGGAGTAGCTATTGCAGCTGGTACACCTGTCACAGCTGATGCAACTGGTGTTACGAACAAAGTAGGTACTGTAGATGAGGCCGATGTTGGCCATGCAGCTGAGGTTTTTGGATGCTACAGATGATGCTCATCCTGTCAATGCTGTTGAAGCAACAGGTGGAGCAGCTACTACAGCTGGCATAGCTAACACAGCTGATGCAGCTGGTGTTGTAGATAGAGCAAGTGCTGTAGATGAGGTCAATGCCGCTAGTGTAGCTATGAAAGTGGAGGCAGTTGGTACGATAAGTGAGGTAGGTGTTGTACATTTAACAGATGCACTAGGAACTAGAGATGATGTGGAAAGCTTGGATGTAGACTGTGTAGATAAGGTTGGTACGGCAGATGCTAATGTGCCTGCTCTAACTGATGTAGTAGGGAAATTTCCAGGTGCTCCTGCTCCATCCTTGGTGCTCACTGTCGCAGTTGATGTCGAAGTGGACACATGCACACATCCTCCCTTGACCGGTGTAACGACAGAAGCCGATGGAGATGTGCGAGTGAAGAGACAAATAGGACGTGCTAAAAGCCAACAATGACGATTAGGAGGCTGACTGGGACAGGTTGTAGAGAGTGGCTCAACCAGCAGGGGCATGACACTATTGGATCGTAGGATGCAAAGAATAGCCGCAACACGCGATGGAAGATCCAGCAAAGTTGGAGAAGATCCTTCTTATTAAGATGAAGAAGATGAAGAACATGAAGTCGACGATTGACAGGAAGAATCAATCTCGTCAGAGAGGAAATGGTCACTAAGCTGCTACATCATCTGCCTCAGACTCTAGAGCTGAGTTTACAAGATTTCCAGAGGTCCAATGAGGGGAACGGATGAAGTAAGTAAATCAACTTGTTGTGAAGAGAGATAAAGTGAATTGGACTGGGACCAGTGTGGATGCCACTCACTAGGGCGCCGACGACGCCGGCGCAAACCCTGGCATCCATTGCCACAGAATTGGCAGGTAAATCCACGAATAGGTGGCTCCTGTTGTGGGAAGAGAGGACCAATCCTCTAGATAGGGAGACTGTCATGTCCCGGAAGTGTAGAGACCAACCATGGGAGTGGCTGGAGAGATGCATCACAAAACGGTGGTTTTGGCACCCACATCAAGATCCTTGGAGGTGGCAAATGATGAGGATGGAATAAAGAAAGTGGTCTGACGGTGGTGATGAGAAGGGCCTTGGAGAAAGCTGGCAAGAGTGTCTATGAGAGGGTGATTTTAGAGGCTCGGTCTGAGTGCCTCTAGGCAGGTGAAACTGCAGAGCAAAGGGAATGCTCTCTCCTTGTGATGTGGAAACTGACCACACAAGTGACTTTCCCGCAACACCATGCGATGGTAGTGCCGGTGGTAGGATGAAATGTACCCGGCAACTGGTGATGAGAGTGAGCGTAGGATACACTGTGTCCCGGCGGTATGGATGTAGACCACAGGAGCACATGGCCAGGGAGATTACAAGGTGGTGGCCCTGGCTGCGGTCTCAGCATGTCTGAGGGTTACACATGAAGAGGGCGAAAATGGAGAACGCTATCAGTAAGCGGTGCTGAAATCGCCTATGCAAAGGATGAGCCTGGAGGTGGCCTTGGCTGCGGCATCATTATGCCTGGAGAGATTTGTGCCAGAGGAGTGGATGATGGAACGAAAGAAGGAGGTCTAGGATTGGTTAGGAGAACCAAGGAATGCACGTGAACATTGTGCCCGAGTCGTGGAGAAAAAAAAAAGAGAAAATATTAGAAAGCAAAAAAAGAAGGGAAAAGAAATAAACAAAGAAGAGCAAGAAAAGAAAGATATGTTTGATCTATTACCTCTCTATAGAAGTCTTCCACTTGATATCCCTTTCACAGAGAGTTTTACTTGGCTACCCACTAGTTCTTGGCTACCTAGTTTTTTCTCTTTTAAAAACAAGTAGGTTTGAATGCGTGGGTGGTGTAGATGAAAAACCACACACAAAAATGCGTGAATGTTATTACATACACATAAAAATGTGGGTGTTTTTGCACCCACACGAACATGTGGATGGTCTTGTACCCACACAAACACTTGAGGGTTTTTGTACCCACGCCACCCACGCGAGTAGCGTGAGTGGGTTTTGCTGCCAATTTCAACGTGTGGTGACAGCGGAAATGCAGTGAGGGGGATTGCGTCTGATGTCAGTGCTGTCCCAATAATGTTCTCTGCTACTACTGAGCAATGACTTGGTGCAGTTAGAAATTGCAGCTGCTCACTGCGTACACGCTACTATGCAACAGAATATATTGCACTGCTGGATCACTACTGCATGTGCTGCATGTTGCATGCTCGCAAAGTGCACGTTGGTGCTGCTATAAGCTGCTTCCTTGTATGTCTACTACTGTAGCCGCTATTTTGCATGCTGATGTGCAATGTTGCAGCTTGCTGCCTACTATGCTCTGTTTGCTATTGGCGGGACAACTGCCCGGGTTACCTAATGCTTTAAGTCAATAGTAGTAGCAGACACACTATTATTCCTATTGCAAAACCTTGCTCCTATTTTGGCTAGTGTTGCTACTACTGGAAGCAGTAACTGGTGCTGCTGCAAGCACATGCTGTACACGGCTGATGTTGTATAATGTAGCTGCGGCTATTGTTATGGCATGCAGCTGCTGCTGTTGCTGCAGGTAGCTTATTTGCTGCCGCAAGCTGCTTTGCAGCATGTTGCTTGCTGGAGCCTACTGCTGCTTCACGTGCAGGTTGACCACTCACACTCCTGCCATGAGTGGTTGAGTCGGGGCTGCCAAGAGCAGTGGCTGTCGGTTGTAATGCTCCCGGTGTTGCTGCCCAAACAATGGTTGTGGCAGCATCCGACGACCTTAGAATGCCCAATAAACCCAAGGCTTACAAAAAACATCATTGTTGTTGCTGTCTCAGACATGTTTCAATTGTGAAGCACCACGCGGTACATCTCGGTTACATTTCAAACCTTCTCTGCTGCTTTGAAGCTCACTCGTCCCCCCCCCCCCCCCCCCCCCCCCCCCCCCCCCCCCCCCCCCCCCCC
>SZWC01008085.1:35705-56044 GCA_023375785.1 Penium margaritaceum
TCCAGAACCGAGACCTGGTTTTGCGAATCCTGATTTGCGAACCCAGGATTTGGTGTGCACCCTTAAACTGCCATATCTAATCATCAAGCTGTTTTACATCATGTGAACCATGCACAATTCCAACATGGCACTGTTACCATGGATGCCATAAATGGAAACACACACAGTGAGGCCCCATTCTCATGAGGTCAAGCAGGTGCCCGCAAGCCTACGGGTCTCAATCCCGGGTACAAATCTGAGAAGAGGTATTTTCAAGGTTTCACTTCTCGACACGATTGTTGGAGTGCTAAAGTTGATGAATATTACTTCTATTTGGGGAAACTAGACTGTTGAATTCTCCTGCAAAAGTGCTAGGAAGCTTCCAAGTTTCATGATTTTCTGGCACTGTTGGCACCGGGGACTAGCGTAGATGCTGCCTGGGTTTAGGCAGCCATAACTCCTCACTGCTATTCTTCTAGCTGATTCTGACCGCATGACTACATACGTAGCGTGCGAATTATGGTATGGTCCAGTATTCAGACAAAACGAACGACGCCCGGGTTTGGGTTGTCGGCCGTCTGGTAGGGCTCACCGAGAAAACCTGCCTGCCAGAAAATAGGTCTATTTTCTGATTGGCTTAGGAACTGAGTAACGAGCTCTACAGAGCTGGGGGGGAGCTAGATTTTGGAGGGGTCTCCCATTGTTGCTCATTCTTGTTTCTTAATTAGTCACTTCCAGTTTTCAGCTGCTTTCTGGCGCTAACACTGGCGCGCACATCTCTGAGAAACAAACCCAGGGCACTCAGACTTACACAGTAGAGCTGCAGATTGAGGGGGCAGCTGACTACATAACAAGCGTGGAAGCCTGCACGCTGTATCAGCAACGCAACTGCCCCAACCTTTGCTTTAGATTTGTTTCCAGCTTGGTATCAGAGCTAGAGAGCAGCAGCAGCAGCAGACAACTGGCGTATAGGTTCCTGTCTACGCCGGTGGACACCCATACGCGCCAGTGCAGGGGAAATGCTGCCGGACTTTTCCCGGCAGCATTGACCCACCTGGTGGCGGCGTCAGATTTTTGGGTAGGCACTAGCGACTACGCAACTCACACTTCCCTGGGGAGGAGGGCAAGGAAGGCCAAGCTGAAGTGCGATGAATTGCTCCAGCTGACGCTCGCGAGTGGAGGATCCAACGGAGTAGACCGACTATGGTGTAATGGTGCCGGAGTCCAGGAAGGAGGAGAGAGATACTGCTGGAGGCGCTGGTGTCGAAGGAGCGGGTGCAGATGGCTACGGAAGATACTATGGTAGAGATGTTACGAGCAACGAAAGTGTAGTAGGAGCAACGGCGGTCACGCCAGCGGTGGCAAGGCGTCGCTCGCGCTGGCGACGCATGGTGGCGATGATGCGAGCCTCGTTATTCGCGAGAGGACATGTGTACCACCCGTGTCCTGACTGGCCACAGCTGTGGCAGACAAGACTGGCGCGGCCGGATCCGCTAGAGTGCTGCTGAGGGCTCTTGCCCTTCTTGCCCCTGTGCTTCTTCTTGCCTGACGAGGTGGCGCCAGAAGACGCCGGTGGGTGAAAACGACCACGGAGGTGATGGCAGGAGGGGCGAGGGACTCTATGCGATGGATGTGTGACTCCTGACAAGCCTCTTCAATGTGGAAGAAGAGCTCGTATGCCCAGGACATGAGGGTACCCTGGGCTTCCATCGCAGTGAGGACGTCCTGGGAGTAATGGACAAAGACGTCGGAGAAGGGGTCGGTGGAGCCGCGCTTGATGGTGAAGAGCGCGAAGAGAGGGGGTGTTGCAGCGTCTCCAAGGCGGTGCAGGATATCCTTTGCACGCTGCCAGTAGAAGTTGACCCTCTCGGTCTCCCCAATGCAGAGGGAATTGAACTCCCGGATCAGGTGGCTGGTCTCGGTGTCACTTGATAGGCGATCAGGGTGCGTGAGTACATGCCAAGCCACTGCCGAATAAGGGAGGGCGCAAGTGGTGAGGTCGCCAACGAAGGGCGTGAGGGCGAGACGTGCAGCTTGAGGGGCCACAAAGACGAGGGCACACATGGCGCAACCAGCGTCATACACCTGGTTGGCCTGGGTGGAGTCAAAAGGAAGGACATAGAAGGGCCACAAGTTCTCGCTCTGTGCCTGGAACTGGAAGCTGAGCTCCTAGCTCCGTAACTGCTCGCTAGACTGAAGTGACGGCGGCAGGGTTTTGAAGTCCTTTGGCCTACGGCCGGCACCAAGAGTATGGCCTAGGACTGACGTCACCGTTTGCTGTTGGCGCTGGGTGTGTTGTTGTACCACGTACTGCATAGCGTAGGAGACCGCAGGGCTCGCGTACCCGGTTGGAACAAAAGGTGATTGCGGGCGTTGGTGCTGTTGTTGTTGCGGCTGCTGCTTCTACTACGGCGCGGGCTGCTGATGCTGTTGCTCTAGTTACTGCTGTGGAAGCGGTGGCGGCAGTTGTAGTGCCGCTAGCTGTTGTGTCAGCGTTCTGAACTGCTAGCGCAAAGTGGCGAGCGGATCTGTCGTACCGGTATGACCTACAACAGAGCTTGCGGGGTGTTTGTGCTGCTACTAGATTGCCGTTGCTGTTGCTACTACTACTGTTGCTGCTGCTGTTGTTGTGGCTACCGTTGCTGCTGATACTGCTGCAGCTACTACAACTGATTTTGCTGCTTCTGCTACTGCTGCTACTATAGCTGTTGTTGCTGCTGCGACTACTGTTGTTTCTGCTGCTACTGCTGTTGTAGCGGTTGCTGCTGCTGCTGCTACTACTTGTTGTTGTGGCTGCAGTGGATGCTGCAATGGCTGTGGTGGTGGTTGTAGCCATTGCAGGGCCACCTGTGGGATGGGGGATTTTTTTTGTTCCCCCTTTTTTTTTCGTTCGTCACATCAAACTCGTTGCTTGAATTGAGCAGCAAGCTCGCTGCTCGCACCATGCTGCTCGCTGCTGGTTGCAAGCAGCGGGCTGCGAGTAGCTGCAGCTCAGCTGCTGCTGCTAGCTGCTGCTGGCTGCTGCTGGCTGCTGCTCGCTGTTGTAGTTGGCTGCTGCTACTGCTTGTTGCTACTACTTGCTGCTACTGCTACTATAGCCGGCTACTACTGGTGCTCGTTGCTACTACGAGCTGTTGCTAATAGCTATTGCTACCGCTTGCTGTCGCGAGCTGCTGCTGTTGCGAGCTGCCGCAAGTAGCTACTGCTACCGTCTGTAGTTGTTGCGTCCGTTGTTACTGGCTGCTGTTACCAATGCTCACTATTGCTACAAGCTGCTACTACTGCTACAGGCTGTTGCTATTGCTTGCTGCTGCTGCCAATCAATACACCCAGTTTACATTGCCACGTGCGTTGTCACCAGCAGGTGCCTGACGCGGCCTGCCTCTCAACTCCTCGCGTCACGCGTGGGGGTCAGTGGCGCCAAAACAAAATCCGGTAGCATTTCCCCCGGCCCAATGGCCAGGGGAAATGCATGACAAAGTCTGTTCTATAGTCGTGCCCTGTCCGTTTGTCCACACCATCCTCCGCGGTGCCTCTTCGTGCTGACTTCGCGTGGCTGGATGACCGCTAGTCCCGGTTTGCACCTTTGTCCACTGCGTCAACGTCGCTCGCCCATTACCACGTGATTGTCACTAACCTAGCCACACCAGTCCATGATCCGTCAGAGACCTTGATCATCGACTCCAAGGCCACCCATCACATGAAGGCCTCGCGTGAGGCCTTCAGTGTCCTTGGTCCCATCACTGATGTCACTAGGGGTCAGACGGGTTCTGGTCCGGTGTTTCCCGTTCGTGGTGTCGGCGTCGTTCATTTCCGTGGTCCTGCTGGTGATGTCTTCGCGACTGATGTCTTCTTCATCCCTAGCCTTGAGCTCATCCTCGTGTCACCGTCCTTGATCGCATGAGCATGGACATTTTGCAATCGCATGGTGTGAGTACGGTGTCGTTGCGTCCATCAAGTCGTGTCGTTTTGATGCCACCGCCAGTGGAAACTTGTGGCACGTACCGCGCTTGTCCGCTTCTACCTCCTCATCGGCCGATACGAGCCACGTGTTTGTTACTAGCACATTGTCTCTGCAGTACATGCGTCTCTTGGATCACCGCCTCTGTCATGTCCACTCCGCCGCTGTTGACAACATGCTTCACACGCAGCCCGCCACGGGCCTTGACCCAACCTCCTTTCATCTGCCGTGTCCCACCAATTGCATTGATTGTGGTCATTGGAACATACACCGTTCTACCTACCCCCTCTCTGCCTCTCGAGCAACCGCCCTGCTTGACTTGGTCCACTCTGATGTCATGGGTCCTCTCCAGACAGAGTCCGTTGGTGAGCACGGTCGTTATGTCCTGACACTTACGGACGACTACTCTTGATATTGCTAGGTCTTCAGCCTTCGGCAGAAGAGCGACGTCGCTCCCACCATTCAGGACTGGCTTGTCTGTACTGAACGCGACTGTGGTCGCCCCCTTCGCCGCTTCCGTTCTGATCGTGGAGGTGAGTTTCTTAGGGAGACCACACTTTTCCTCGACTCCCGTGGTGTCCATCATGAGACGTCGACGCCTTACACGCCTGCCTAGAACGATGTCTCTGTGCACTGGAACCGCACCATGGCCGACGCCATCCGCACCATGCGGGTCAAATCCGGCATCTCTAACGGCTTCTACTTTGAGGCTATGACCTACATGACGTGGGTCTGGAACCGGATCCCCCACGGACCCATTCCCTGTCAGTCCACATCATACCAGCATTGGTATGGGGAGCGAGCCAACATGCGTCCGGCCCTGGTCTGGGGCTGCGTTGCCATTGTGTGGTTTCCTGTCCCACACCAAGGTGGCAAGCACGAGCCTCACAGCCATCCTTCCACCTTACTTGGCGCCTTGCATCAGTCGAAGGCATGGCGTTTCTGGGATCCCACTTGGCACTACATCGTTGAGTCACGGGATGCCCTCTTCTTTGAGGACCTCTCTTCCCACGACGTAGTTTGCTCCGGCGCGACAATGTTCCTCACGTCGCGTGGGGGAGTAGTGGGTTCATCCTCCATCCAGTCGTGTCCGTGCGTTCCATTGTCTACGCCCGCGGGTCCGTATACATCGGCTTCCCGTTCTATGTCCGACAACCCCTCAGAGTAGGCTGTCCCATCTGTGTCCGACAGCCCCTCAGAGTCGGCTGCCTCGTCCGTGTCCAACAGCTCCCCAGCGCCGGCTGCCCCGTCCGTGCCCGCCAGCCCCTCAATGCAGGCTGCCCCGTCCGTGTCCGCCAGCCCCTGAGCGCCGGCTGTCCCGTTCGTGCCCGCTAGCCCCTCAAGGCCGGCTGCCCCATCCGTGTCCGCCAGCCTCTCAGTGCCGGCTACCCCGTCTGTGCCCGCCAGCCCCTCATGGTGGACTGTCCCATCCGTGTCCGCCAGCCCCCCAGGGCCGGCTGCCCCGTACGTATCCACCAACTCCTCAGGGTCGGCTGCCCCGTCCGTGTCCGCCAGCCCCTCAGGGCTGGCTACCCCATCCGTGCCCACCAACTCCTCACTACCGGCTACCCAGTCCGTGTCCGCTAGCCCTTCAGGCCCGGCTGCCCCGTCTGTATCGGTGCGCTACACACCTGGTCCAGGCGGGAGCCTTAGCCTTAGACCGACTGTGAGCACTCAGGCCGCCTCCTCTCGCGCCACAACCCTCTGTTGTCCCACGAGGCTCCTCACCTCATGTCAGACCCACTTCCACCGTCGTTAGTGGGGACCCCGGTACCAAGGAACTTGGCTTGGCCACAGTGCCAATCATCACAAACCTTCGGCGATGCCACTATCAGCGTCGCCCATTTCGCGGACCAACAACGGCAGTAGTAGCCGCGCGGAAGCCGTAGCCGGAGCAGCGGCAGCGGCAGTGGTGCTTGGGCTCAGCTGCGCTAGCCAAGCCGCAGCACCACTATGCGGAGCAGCAGCAGCAGTGGCTACTGTGTGGAGCAGCGACGGCAGAGTCAGCGGTAGCGACGTGCAGCAGCGTGTGGCAGCAGTGGCTAGCGGCAGCACCAGCCAATAATAGCAGCAGTGACGGCTGCTTAGCTGCGGCTGCAACAGCTGGCGGCAGTCGTAGTGGCTCAACCGCAGCGACGGTTGAGAAACACCGCCTGTAGATGCGCAGTGCAACGGCTACACTGGCAGTGGCATGCAGTAGCGTGCAATAGCAGCAGTCAGCAGTCGCAGCACATTACAACGACGGGCAGTAGCAGCACTCACGGCTGTCCAACTACTGTGGTGACAACAGTGGCGCCAGTGTTGTGGCAGTGGGTGCAGTAGCAGCCGGCCACAAGTGCAGGAGACACCTCATTGCAATGATAGTGACGATGACGGCAACAGCAGTAGGAGCAGCAGCAGTAGCAGCCGTCATATCATCGTTGGTATACTCTTCCCCCTGTCTGGCTGGGCTCCCCTCTCTTCCTAGGTTGGATGGGGGTGGTTCAGGTACCCACAAGCTTCCTCACAGCCTATCCCAGATTTCCCAAGCCCACTGGGGTGGGATGAACGCTGCCGAATGTTTCGACAGTGTAGGGGGGGGTCCACTGGAGGCTATTAGGCTGAAAAGGCCTCGTCACACTTCCCACGCCCACTGGGGCAGGGGAAACGCTGCCGAAATTGTTGGACAGCGTGGGGGGGTCCATTGGCGTTGGCCTTTAGGCTGAAAAAGGCCTCCACACACTTCTCACACCCACTGGAGCTGGGTGAATGCTGTTGAAGTTTTCAAGCAGCGTTCACCACTGAACGCCAGTGTCAGCAACTGTGGTGCACACTTGCGGCACCCCACGCAGTTCCATGCCAAAGGACACACCTGTCAGAGTCGGCAGTGCCAGATCCACTATGGACGCTGGTGCTACCGCCTCTAGTGTAATTGGCAGCACACCGCACAGGACGTGAGACGAATCCCCGTCTAGCCCTGGCTGGTTTGCCCGCGTTCTACACGAGCTGCGCGAGCAGTAGGCCCAGCAGGCTGAACAGACAGCCAAGCAGATGGCTGACTTGTTCAAACTTTTTTGTGACGCAGTCCAGCCACAGTAGTAGCCGTAGCAATAGCAACAACAGCAGTAGCATCAGCCTCAACAGCAGGAACAATAGTTGAAGCTGCTCCGTGATGCATTGCGGAAGGACAAAATGAGAGTTGAGAGTGTAGTTGCAGCTAATGTCAATGCAGCGCTAGGAGCGTTCAATGCCAACCCGTCCAACAACCTTCCGGATTCGGACTCCGACGCTAGTGACGAGGAAGGCATATTACGCCTTCGCATCGCACAGCTGGAAAAGCGGCATCGAACCCGCTCAGGGCGCAAAGGCGCACCAATCGGCAAAGCAAGCCCTAGTAATATGCCGAGGATAACCGCAGACCCGGCTTCCCTAGAGGACCAGCTGTACCGCATGAGTCTCGGGTTGTAAGAAGGTCCCCATTCTCCACCGCCGGCTCAAGCTGTCCTGGTAGCGTTGCCGATGACAAAGCTACCCAAGTGGTTTGAGACCGAACCTCCGGCCTAACGGCAAGAGGACAACTACACCACGTGACAACGACGGTTCCGTATGTGGGCAGTCAGTGAGGGGATGTACCCGTACTACACCCTCCAATACCAGACTACGGACCCCCAGCAGGCGGCAACCGCCGCACGAGCGGCCTATGGTCTCCTGAAGGCCGTTCCGGAGGAGTGCACTATCGACTTTGAACCCTTCCTTGGTGATCCTCGCATCGGAGCTGGAGCTGACCCGCTCGAGGCATGGAAGCTGGAAACTACTATTTTTTAAGGCGCTACCATGACAACAACATCACAGCGGCTGTCTCACTTAAACTCTCTTTGCCAAGGTGGACACGAGGCCCCAGCTGACTACTGGCGGCGAGTGATGTGGCTGTATAGGGCTCTGGGGAAGAATGGGCCAGGCCAACTCATGGCGTTCAACACCATCAGAATCGGTGCTGGGCGCGAGTATGCCAAGACCTTCGACAACTTCAGCCTGAGCAACCTCCAGGAGATGGCCGACAGAGGCCTTCTCTTGTCATGGGCCACAAAGCATTTCCTACACGTGGCAGGAGTTGGAGCAGCAAAAGACGCCCGTCATGGCGCATCATCAGCAGCCGTCACAGCAGTACGGACACCACGCACGATGACACCACTGTTGGCTACTGCTGAGCCAACAGAAGCTGGCTCAGCTACTGTTGTAGCTGAGCCAGCTACAACAGTAGCTGGCTCAGCTGCGGCAGTCCAAGGGAAGAAGGCAAGTAATAAGAGGAGGGTTGGAAAGGTTGGCAAGGACCAGGCGGCCTCAAAGCCTTCTCGGGAACGGCAATGGGAGTTCTACAACTGCGGAGGAGCGCACCGCTACACAGAGTGCAAGCTCCCAAAGAACTGGACGACGATTGCGCAAGGACTGCAACAAGCGTTTGAGCAGCGTGAGCGCGCCTCCACCCACGCCACAGCAGCGAATGAAGCGCAGTCTCCACCAGGAGCTGATGCAACCGAAGAAAATGCTAACGGTCTGACACCCCTGGAGCAACAGCTTGCGATCCAGGCTCGTGACATCGCCGACCTCCGCCAGCTTCTCTGACTCACGAATCAGGGAGGTGCGAGTGTATTGACTAGCTGAGGGGTTCCACTGTTGGGTCTGTTGAGTCTGTGACATGCAGTCGTGATGGTGGTCGTGGGACACAGTGCGCTGTTCATTCTATGGAGTTGTTTGTCGCACGTGATGATGCTGGCCTGTCTGCTGTCTTTGCCATAGTATGCACAGGTCATGACGACCTGTCGTGGCTTGATGAGTCGCAAGCACGTGTCGCCTGTGCGAGTCACCAATTGTCTGCATAGTCACCTCTTTCCACCGTATGCACAGTTGGCAGCTGTTCAGTCACGTCACCCGAGTGTGTGACGTATGCCACCTGGATCCTAGATTTGAGTGCCACCCATTACATGACATGTCGTCGCAGTGATTTCGTGGTCCTTGGTCCTGTTGGCGCTGTGAAGTATGTGCGTACAGCTGCTGGGCATGAGGTTCCTATTCAAGGTGAAGGTGTCGTGCAATTCCATGGACCGTCTGGGTCGTTTTGCATTTCAAACGTGCTGTATGTGCCTGGCCTCAAACTCAGCTTGCTGTCTGGACGTGCCTGCACACGGATGGGTCTCAGTGTCGCATTCATAGGTGAGGATGCCACTGTCGCCGTTTGCGCCACTGCTGAAGTGGTGCTCTGTGGCAAGGTAGTAGGGGACTTGTACCACGTCTCCAGCTGCCCCATGTCGACCACCATCACTACATCTCCCACTGCACGAGTGTTCGTGAAAGGCACACTGTCGCCTAAGCATCAGCGTCTACTATATACATGCTTGTGTCACGTCCACTTGGATGCCGTAGATTGTCTGATTTGTACCCAACCTGCGCTCGGTCTTGACGCAGCGTCCTTTGAGGCGCCGCCCAAGACCGATTGTCTGCAATGCGCGCAAGGCAAAATGCATCGTGCCACATACCCTCTGTCCGAATCCCGGGCTCTCAAGCCCCTCGTGCTGGTTCACTCTAATCTCCTGGGACCCCTCCCCGTGGAGTTCCAGGATGACAGAGGGCATTACGTCTTGACGACCACTGATGAATTCACCCGCATGTGGTGGGTCTTCAGTCTGCGCCTGAAAATTGATGCTGCGCTTGTTGTGCATACGTGGCTGGTCATGGCCGAATGTTAGTCCGGCCATACCCTCCATAACTTTCGTTCTGATTGGGGCGGTGAATACATGGGGGATCTTGACCGATAGTTTGCCGAAGTGGGATTGTTTCACAACCTCTCTGCACCTGCCACGCCACAGCAAAACGATGTGTCTGAGCGGTGGAACCGCACCATGGAGGATGCGGTTTGATCCATGCGGGTAGACAGCAGTATGCTTGAAGTGTTTGCCTTCGAGGGCATGGCCTACATGACATGGGTCTGGAACAGGATCCCTCACGGCCCCTTTCGAACACGCACACCCTGTACCAACTGTGGTACGGATGCCGTGCCGACCTCTGGCTCTCACACGTGTGGGGGTCACTTGCCTACGTCTGGCTTACACCAGAACAACAAGGGTCCAAATTCTCCCCTAGAGGTCGCGTCTGCGCATTTTTCGGCGTGGCTTCACGTTCCAAGGCCTGGCGGTTTTGGGACCCTAGTTGGCGTTGCATTGTCAAATCTCGAGACGCTCTATTCTTTGAGCGTCTCTCCTTCAGAGCTTTTCCCGCCGGGGGCACCCCGCAGTTGCATTCCCTTGGGTGTGGTACAATTCTACGTGCAGGGGAGGGTGGCCTGACTGATGACGCTGTCCCGGTCAGCATGGACACTATTGGTCCGTCCCACCCCCATGGTGACTCGCCAGCGTCGTCCACGCCGCCCGTGCTGACCGCGTCGCCTGTCCTACCTGCATCCACTGTTCTGCCATCATCCCCTGTCACACAGGAGTCTGTGTCACCTATCACGTCCCCGGTGCTGCCCCTATCCCCTGCACCTGTGTCACCAACAAAGTCACTGGTGTCACTTACGTCGCCTGCACTACCTGTGCAGTCTACGTCACCTGTCGTGTCGCCTGCATTGTCCTCACCCTCCGTCTGCCCAGTTGACACACCGACATCACCTGGCACATCACCAGTCGTGTCCGTGTCTAACAAGTGTCCACCACCTGCCCTAGCTGTACTATCACCAGAGCCATACCGGTGAGGTGAGGGTGGACGCCTCCGACCGCGTCCTGCTTGCAGCGTGCGCAGCGGGGACCCGGGCATGAGGGCCTTGGGCCTCAGTTTACAGGAGCTCACTAAAGTCCACCTCAGCTGCAATACAGGCCTCGTTCTCCTCGCTCACGAGCGTCAACTTGCGGTGGACTACGCAGAGTGCACCATCACCATTGGCCCTCCATCTTCTGCCTATGCCTTGGCCACACGCGGTGGAGATGCCACGGCCCCAGACCCTAGTGTGGTGGGAGTGACACCAAACCCCAGCACACTGCGTCAGGCTCTGGCTGGACCCGATGCAGCACTCTGGTGCGCAGCATGCGAGGCTGAGTTGGCAGCTATCAAGGAAAATGGGATTTACGATCTTGTAGACCTGCCGCCTGGACGAAAGGCCGTTCAGGCCAAGTGGGTTTTGCGGAAAGAAAACCGATGCCGGAAAAAACAGTTGATCACTACAAAGCACGACTGAATGCGAAGGGATTCTCTCGGGTCGAAGGGATCGACTTCACTGAGACTTTTGCACAAGTTGGATGCACGACCACTGCCTTGGGTCTGCTGACCCAGGTTGCCCAGCACGACTGGGAACTCCACCAAATGGATGTCAATAACACGTTCCTACATGGAAAATTGGAGGAAGAGATCGACATGGTCCAACCCCCAAGGTTCGAGGATGGCAGCAGTCGTGTGTACCGGCTGCGAAAAGCGCTGTACGGCCTGAATCAGTCGCCTCGATCCTGGAACAAGGAGATCACTGGCACGCTCCTACGAGCGGGCTATGTCTAGAGCGTGGCGGACCCATCGCCATTCTTGCCCCAGGCCACCGCGCCCTTTTCGGCCATCCTGGTCTATGTCGATGACCTCCTGATCGCCTCGCCTGACCTGAAGGCTATCGACACTGCCAAGGGCGTGCTACAATCGACATACAAAATGAAAGACCTGGGAGAGGCCGTAATGTTTCTGGGTGTGCAGATTGTCCGTGATCACGCTCATCGGACGCTCATGATCCATCAAGAGCAATACGTGCTCACTCTGGGGGAGCGTTTTGCCGAGTGGCGTGTGCATGACGTCCACTCTGATCACTCCAGACGGACAGGGCGCACTGAAGGTTGATGATCCAGCAAAGCTAGGAGAACTGATCGACGTGACGCTGTACTTGCGGGTTATTGGCTCGCTCATGTACCTGGCCACGATGACACGGCCAGACATCGCCTTCACGGTCAATTTGCTTGCACAGTTATCACAGGCGCCGCGTAGACGGGTCCTTGAGGCCGCAGTCTGATGCGTGCGGTACGTCGTTTCCACTGCTCGCAAGGGACTTCACTACTCAGGGCAGGCCTCGGTGGTTCTCGACGGATACACAGACAGTGACTGGGCATGGAGTCCGGACGGCAAGAGTCGCACCGGATACATCTTCCTCATTGGGGTTATAGCCTTCTCATGGCGCAGTGGCAAGCAGGGTTGCATCGCTCGCAGCACTGTAGAAGCAGAGTACGTGGCTCTAGGAGCTGGCGCGACTGAGAGTGTGTGGTTGGTGCGTCTGTTGCGTGAGCTAGGTCAGTCTATGCCCCCCGTTGTACTTCGATGTGACAATCAGAGCGCAAAGGCCATCACAAAAAACTCCTACGTATTCCATGCACGCACGAAGCACATTAACGTCGAGTACCACTACATCCGAAACCTCGTGGATCGAGGTGAAATTCAGGTCGTGTGGGTCGGAACTCACTCTCAACGTGCTGACTTTCTAACAAAGGCCATTAGCCGTACAGAATTTCTAGCGGGTGCTCGTTCTATGGGATTGCACCCTACCTGTACTGTGGACTGAACTCTGCCCTTGAGCTGTATTCAGTGTTATTTCTCATCGTTGCTCTTGTGCTGTAGTTCGCATCAGTGCTGCTATGTGTGTGGACCTGTTCGCCGTGTGGTCATGGGGGAGTGATGTTGTGTACTTAGTCTGACCTCTCGGCTCACGTCCTTTGCCGTGCAGACTCCTGATGAGGTGGAGGTTATGGAAGACTGGGGGAGCAGACGCGAGTCCGCTGAGCAACCACCGGGTACACTCCAGCCATCTTCACGCGTGTTGGCTTCCCTTGTGGAGTGCTCATACCTCATCTCAAACCAATCGACTTCAATGCTATTGCATCTTTGAGCTACGGTGGCTTGGTGACCTAGTTTTGTCTTCCCTGTGAACCGGTGGTAGTTTTGGGTGACATAGTTTAGGTCTAACCGTCAGTTTGGACTTGTGAGACTTAAGTGGGTTTATCCCCCTGCATTTCGAGTAGGCACCGGCGAGCCTCATGTTGCCGGCCGACGGGTGGGCTTGGATACCAAGCTCCATCCGCCACCACTCTCTCTCACTCTTTTAACTCTCACACTCGACATGCTTGTCCGTTTTGACTGCCGTCAGTCTCATTCAAACCACAGTGTCGAGCTTCACATGGCCACGTGAGGGAAGAGGGATAGGGGGGAGCCAGATTTTGGAGGGTTCTCCCATTGTTTCTCATTCTTTTTTTTTAATCAGTCACTTCCAGTTTGCAGCTGCTTTCTGGCGCTAACACAGGCGCGCACATCTCTAAGTAACAAACCGAGAGCACTCAGACTTGGATTCTAGAGCGGCAGACTGAGGGGGCAACTGACTAAGCAACAAGCGTGGAAGCCCGCACGCTACATCAGCAACGCAACTGCCCCAACATGCGCTTTAGATTAGTTTCCAGCTGCCCCTCCCTGAGAAGATTCTAGGAAGCTTCCTAGCACGCTTATCACTGACTAGGCGTCAGCGCTCAGTCAGCTCGCGGCATCAACACAGGTCGGACACGAAACGGCAAGGGGTTGGCTAGACGACACGACTCAGTGTCAAATGTGCTTCCATTAATAAACACATGCAGAGGCTGACAGTACGAGCAAAGCTAATGGCTGCTCCTAACACAATCCATCAGGAGGAAGCACGGCTCCCCTATGGCCACATACCCCTGCACAACAATAGCAAGGGTGATGACGATGCTGGTGGGATGTGCTCGCAGAGAGACTCACCCCAGAGCGGCGTCGTCGCTGTCGTCGTCGTCGCTGTCATCGTCGTCGCTGTCATAGTTGTCACTACTGTCGTCATCTGCTGATGTGACTGGTGCATCGCTAAGGGCCTCCTCCAAAACAATCGCCTGTTGTATGGCCTCCAACTGCTGAGCTGCATATCGCCTCGCGGCCTCCGCAACATCGAGGCGCGTGTGGAGCTCGACAAGCTCTGACGCCGCAGCCGACCGGCTGACTGCATCTGCGGCATGTAGACAGTCAGTTGCGGAAAGAACCTGACTGTGGACCTCAATAGTGTGCGCGTCGGCACAAGCCAAAGCCTCCTCTAGCCTCGTAGTCTCACCCCGTAGGAAGGAGTGGAGTTGCGTCTGCTCGTCGCACAAGTTGACGTCCTCCATGTCAGCCGTCGACTCAAGTACTGCCGGGCCACAAGGTACTGGTAGAGCGGGAGCTCAAGACAAGGAGTCGCCATGTAAGTCGTCTGTAGGAACGACTTACATGGGAACGAAGGCACCTACTGCTCTTGACACACCTGTCGCTCGGCCGTCAGCTGCGGGCCGGACGTCAGCATGTGTAGGTACAGTTGCATCCGCGGCAAAGTTGTGGTCATCGAAAGTGCGGTCAGTGCCGTGGTGCTCCTCGTGACCCCTGGTGTACAGCCCATCATCCACCTGCTGCTGGAGGTCCACCTATCCCAGACGTGCATCCTGTAGAGACCACTCAGTTGCCTCGAGATGCATGTGTACATCCTCCACACACTCCTTGACAGCCCATCGTGCTGGAACATCCACGGTGTGACAGCGGCTGCTGGCCTCCCGAAACTCGACCATGAGACTCTGCACGTGCGCCTCCGCTTGAGCCACCACTGCCTCTTGCTCGTCGACCGCGGAGCATAGGCGCTTGGGTACAGGAACTGTAGCTCGGACAAGAGTAGCTGTGTCCTCGGCTGGAACCGCCGTGGCATCAGCGACACCGGTCACGGTAGCGAGGTGTTGGAGGTCCACAGCTCGCTCTGCATCGTCCATGTCGCACACGCGTACGTCTGCTCTCACCGAGGGGCCATCTCGTGCTCGTGTCACGGCTACTACAAGAATGGCAGCGCAGTGGGCCTCTATGTCTGCCTCCGACCCTGCGTCCGACCACTCCACAACGGATGACTGATCCTCATAGAGGAAGTCTGCCTCGTCCTGGTGGTCCATCACCTGCTCGTGCTGCCCAGCACTATCTGTTTGAACCACCTGGGCGTCTGTTGGGGGCCGAGTATCAGCATCTCTATCACCTGCTCCTGCTGCTGCTCCAAGCACACTGGCAGCTATCTCCACACCAGCTAACGCAGGAGCGCGCACACCGTCAGGCGCAGCTCCTGTATCGGCCGTCATCATGTCATCCGCCAGGGTATCAACGAACACCATCTCCATCCCCGACTCAGACTCAGCCTCGGACCAATCCTCCTCCCACAAAGATTCTCCATCAAGGCGAACGTCTCTCCCAGCCGAACTCTTTGCTAGCTGAGTCTGCTATGTAGCATCATCTGCCTCAATCATCTTACGCTGTAGAGCAGTCGCCTCACCAATGCCGAGCTCCACCGTGATCGTCAGCGGATAAACCATCCCCGCCATGACTCACACCTTCGCAGGAGCTATGGGGACTCGGCAGATCAACCCGTGGACAGGAGACGAGGGGGTCTCGTCACCGGAGACTCCTCACACAGCCGCGTCCGATGGTGCTGCTTGTGCGCGTCGTGCAAGACGAGCAGCTCGCCACTGCGCATGACGAGTGCAAGAAGGAGCGGTACGGTGAGGGGCTGAGGGTCCGTCCATCGGTATGATGCCAACAGCCTCAAAGACGAAGCGAAGGGTGACGAATGTAGACGAGAGATCCGGTACACTAGCATCGTTGGAGGACGGGATGCAGGATCAGGAAAAAGATGAGGATGAAGTGGGAGGCGACACCTGCGACGGGTTGGCAGCTCGCTCGGAAGTCACATGGTCATGGAGCTGCTGGACCATGCGCTTGAGGTTCCGAGCCTCCATGTGTAGGGCAGCCATATAACCACGCAGAAGCGCTGTTGCATCACTCAGTGACGTATCCACTGAAGGAGGAGGTGGAGAGGATTGTACCAAGGGGGGATGCCACCCAAGAGGGCACTGTCGGCACTGGTGCCAGCGATGCTACCTATCTCGACAGTAATAGCACAAAAACCCTGAGGACAAGTGGGACTCTTGTCATGGCTGCATCGACCACTGTACCTGTGGCGGCTGCCACAACTGAGGCTCAAGCACAGACCACGGTGATGGCAACGCCCACGACCACACTGCGCAGCTCATGTTGAGAGCTGAGCATAGGTGATGATTTCACACACTCGACCCTGGTGGTACAAAGTACCATGTAGAGGGATACGAATGCAGAAAGTCTCTCAGACGGGCTGTGATGTTGTCAGTCAAGGCGACAACCTCAGTCATAGCGTGTTGCTGTAATGTTGCACCCGGTGACGATGACGTAACAATTGCAACGTGCGACCTCAAGTCACTTTCGATGCCGCTGATGCTGCACCGAGTGCTGTCGTCAACAGACGGTTGTGGCCTCAAGCCACTTCCACTGTTGCTACTGCTATTGCAACTCTCGCGGCGGCTGCTGCTACAGTAGTTCCCGTCGTCAGCCGACAGTAGTGGCCTCAAGCCACACTAAAAAGTAAAAAGATTAATAAACAAAAACAAAACTCATCCCCTTTTATTTTGTTTTTTTGTTTCACCGACGCTCGGCGCGAGTGGGATACCCCTTCCCGGGTCTTACTCAACTGCCCCACACGAGGAACCCCCTGTCCTCCTTCTCCCTTTTTTTGTTTTTATGTGTTTTTTTGTGTGTGTGATGGTGTCACCTCCTCGGGTGCCCCCTTTGGGGCTTTTTGGGGTGCCCCACTCGAGGCCCCCCCCTTCTCTCCTCTCCCCCTCCTTTTTTCTTCCGGTCTGGCTCGACCCTCGCTTCAAGCGAGCCCGTCGAGCGAGCTCACTCGGTGAGCTCGTCAAGCAAGCTCGCTCGCTGTGAGCAAGCAGCCTCGTGCTGCTTGCTCGCAACGCAAATCTGTAGTGCAGCTTCGCGGGGCAAGCAAGCAGCAGCAGTGGCTGCTACTGCTGCGGGTGCCACTGCTGCGTGGGCTGCTGATGTTGTTGCAGCCCGCATAAGCAGTTGCGGCTGCATGTTGCAACTACCCGTCGGTGCTTCCGCTACTGCTGCTGCTGCCGCTGCGTCTGCAGCACGTCGCTGCTGCTGCTGCTGCTGCTATTGCTCACTGCCGCCTGCTACTGCTGCTCGCAACTGCTAGCTGCTGCTGCTGCTCGCTGTTGTTAGCTACTGCCGCCTGTTGCAGCTGCCGCTGTAGCTAATTGCCGCCACTACTGCTGTTGCACGTCGTTGCGACTATGAGCTATTGCTTCTACTGTGTGCTGCCACTACTCGCACCCACCGCTGCCACAAGATGCTGCTTCTCCTACGAGCTGCTTCTCCTCCTCCCTTTTTTTTGTTGGTGTGTGTACACACCGGTAACCAGACACGGCTGCTGCTGCCACCCGGTGCTGCTGCTGTAGTGGGTGCTGCCCGTAGCCGCTACCGCCGCAGGTGCTTCCCGCCGCTTATTGCTGCTACGGCCATTTTTGCTTGTAGCTGCCGCCGTTGTCTCTGCTACCTCCACCGCTCCACTGCAACATAGTTGTGGTTGGTCCCTCCAGGATCTGTTGCTGCTGCTATGGGTGGTTGCCGCTGTTGCCACTCACTGCTGATGTGTCTCTACTGCACAGCACAACGAGCTGTGGCAGATTTGTTCTGATACCATGAGAAGATTCTAGGAAGCTTCCTAGCATGCTTGCCATTGACTGGGTGTCAGCGCTCACTCAGCTCGCGGCGTTAACACAGGTCGGACACGAAACAGCAAGGAGTTTGCTAGATGACACGACTCAGCGTCAAATGTGCTTCCATTAATAAACACATGCTGAGAGAGATACACAGCATGAATACCTGCCGCGGCGCACGACAGGTGTCGCACACGGCAGTGCAAGGTTTGTCCTAAAATCGGCCCAAAAACACTTGTTTTGTCGTAACTCTATGCAGACAAATCAGAACGCTACACCGTCTGAACCTAGAGATGCAAAATCTCGAGCCGGACGCTACGACTAGTCACACGCAAAAAGTCCGGCACCGATCGGTGGACTGAAGATTCCAAACATGCAAATCGGGCTCAAGAGCCAGTCCACCGAGAAAACTCTAGCGTCTGCAGAAAAACCGCAAAGCACCCCGGCAAGCACCCAGGGCATCATGACAGCTCTCTGGCAGCTGCTGGTGGATGGAGCCACCACTTGTCGGTGCTCCGGCGCCAGCTGCGTCCGCATCAAGGATAGGCTGCAGAAAAACTGCAGGAGGTCCGAGACAGCATCCACAACGTTGGGGCAGTCGTCAGTCAGCTCCAAGTGGGTGGTCCACCACCTGCCGAGGCGCCGGTGTCTCCGGGGTCCGCATCGGAGACCATGTCGTCGTGCTCGCCTGTACCGCTGCTCTCCTTACCGTCGCTCGTGACGGCTGGAACCCACACACCAACACTCCCTTCCCTCCCCTCAGTCATGTTTTCCCTTTGGCCTCTTCTTCTCTCTCCATCGATCTGTCTGATTTCCCTTTAAAGCCACACATACATGCATGTAAAATGATGAAACTACAAAGCAATTCATGCACAAGTTACTCAACATATTGGCTACCTGAGGATTGCTCATTCTTGCAAGGTGCTTGGGGTGACCTTTTTCTTCACCTTGGTCCTTGCCATGAGTGAAAGCGCCCAGGAAAGCATTGCCAAGTTGAGTGATATGAGGAACATCGAGGGAAAACTATGCCAAAATTGGGCACTTCGACCTCGGAGCCCTGGTTGGTTGCGCGGTTCCTTCCAGGGACCCGTTTCAACATCTGACCAACCCTTCGGCCCTGCCGGCCGATCTGACCAACCAAAGGGCCTCGTCGGCCAACTTCGATAAGCTTAGGGCCCGTCGGCAACATCGAAGGCCAGCGTTTGCCCATGACAGTCGGTAAGTAGCGAACAATTCGACAAACGGAATTGGCCTTGTTTAATAACTAACATACTCAGAAAAGGAAAACGTGTTAACAAAACAGGTTCCAACAATGTTATCATTCCATACCGTACGGTTTAGACTTTCACGAAATTGTCGAATCCGTTTCCCGGCGCATTGTACTGGCAAGTAGTCACCTGAGATGGCCAGCCTGGTAGGAGGCCGACTATCTCGTGTCGCGCCGGCAGCATGCGGGTTTTTTCGTTGACCGCCGCCTGAACACAGGCTCCGGCGCTGATGGATTCGGCCATGCGAGTCCTCGCGTTGGGACTACCTAAGAACCCGGGCCCCAAGGTCAATTTATCCGCCAAAACTTTCGGAGATTTTCTGCACTTTTTTACTACAAGGGGTACTTCGTAACCCAAAAACATGCTCTGCCTAACTAAGTTGATAGAGAGCAAAAGTGATGTTGCCAAGAAAGTGACTCTCGGGAATTGGCCACTAAGAAAAGGGTTCGGTCACCATATGCCCAGTTTTCGGAACTATATAGCTCATTCGCCCGTCGTCGTGTGAAGAATAACGCAGGTATCAACGGACCGTCGGAAACAACGCAGGTATCAACGCCGAGCGAGAAAGCAACCAGCCGCCCACGCAGTAAAAAACATTACTCATCCGGGAATCGACATGAATTAACAGCTCCGTAGCCCATGCACTATTAGCTCAGTTGTGAATAGTTACGGAGCGGAACCCCATTTTGCAAGCGCAAGTACGTCGCCAAACCTCCGGCGGAGGTGCGGCAGACGCTGCTTGTTGGAATAATATTGTGCACAAACCATGTTCTGTCGGACCTAGGTTTGACGCATATCGCTGTAGGTTTGTGTACCATTTGCAAAAAAACTTTGCGTGCGTGGAGGCATTAGACACGTGTCATCGGATATCTTTCTGACGAATGACATCGCGCCGCTAGTGGCAACCGACGACATCCTCGTCAGCGTCGCTCATTAGTCTGTACGCCAACCGCCACCTCCCTGACGATAACGACGTATTTTTATGTGACGTAGTGGGAAGGGTACGGAAGGCCAACTGTAGTGCAAACCGACGTGAGAAAAGGAGTTCATAAGGTGTTTTTACATCATTTGAGACTTGTCCTTCACGACGTTCTATTCATTTCCCGGCCATGGCGTCCTCGCACCACTTGTCGCTAAAGGAACGTCCATTGCCTCCGCTGGAGAAATGGGCGGGTGTCGTCGACGTCGTCTGGTGTGCGAGATTGTAGACAGGGAAACTTTTGACAGGAGAAACAGCGTTCCAGACACGTTTCATTACTCAACCAAGGTTTTTTCTGAAGTTCATAAGTCACCACTCGCGCATTTCGTAGTTTTCCTTCACTAGCACCGTTTTCACGTGGAAACATGTCTCTTTCCGATTTGCTGAAGCTGCGAGGTCGTCCGATGCCGCCGCTCCAGTTGTGGGATGGAGGACCGGATGCTCCTCGATTTGGTCCATGGGGTGAACTCCTTCCTCCACGACCCCGCATGGACCAGTTTGATGCATGGGTCGCGTGGAACAACATGAAAAGCCTCTGGGATTCGAAG
>SZWC01008085.1:104629-119489 GCA_023375785.1 Penium margaritaceum
CCACTCAAGCGTACGGCCTTACTCTTGGTGGATCCCCGGACATCTCTCTCGAGGGTTTCACCGACTCTTCTTGGGCGGACAACCAAGCGGATCGCCATTCTACCCAAGGCTATGGTTTCCGCTTTGGTTCTGGTCTCATCAGTTGGCGATCCACTCGATCTTCTTCCGTCTCTCTTTCCTCTTGCGAGGCGGAACTCTACGCCGGCACCATGGTGGCACAGGAGGCCACCTGGCTTCGCACCCTCCTCTGTGAGCTTGGCCATCCTCAGCCTCAGCCCAGCTTGTGGTGTAACAACGCCAGCACCATCGCCCTCACCAAGGATCCGGTGTTCCACGCACGTACCAAGCACATCGAGCTTTAGTACTTCTACATCCTCGAGCAAGTTCAGGCTAGTCACCTGGACGTCCACGTATCCTCCGCGGCCAACTTGCCAAACATCTTCACCAAGGCCCTCTCCCACAAAGACCACCACCGCCTCCTTCCTCTCCTCGGCCTTTGCCCTCCTCACCTTCAAGGGGTGTCAACGTGAGCACCAAGATTCTAAGGGGTGTGTCAGTGAAATCTGAGACTCTTGCTTCTCACGTTGATTCCTGTGACTCACCTCACAGGTTCAAATCCCCCCATGAGCAATGTTCCCCGATCCAGCCCACCATTTTTCCCCTCACAAAGGCTACCCCGCCTATTTGCCCCTTCTTGGGCTACCCCACCCATTTACCCCCAAACCTACTCCATGCATTACCCCATCTACGGACTGCCCCATCTTGTCCCTCTTCCCAAACAGGCTACACCGCTACTTCAACCCCCATTATTCTTTCCCCAAATCTGGGCAACCTCACCTTCCCATCACCTCACCTCCCCACCACCACACCTTCCCACCACCTCACCTTCCCACCACATCACCTTCCCACCACCTCACTTCTCCACCTCACCTTTCCAACACCTCACCTCCCCACCTCACCTTCCCACCACCTGACCTCCCCACATCAACTCCACATCTCACCTCCTCCCCACCTCACCTTCTCACCACCTCACCTCCCCACCACCTCACCTTCACAGCACCTAACCTCACCCCACTTGCTGTTTAGCTTCTTGTTTTGCTACTTAGGCCACAAGTTTTCCTAGCTCTCACTGATTCATTCAATCAAACACATTCGTTGTGTTCTCATTCTTGACATTTGCCTATGAGGAGGTGGAAGATTCCTTTGAGTCCAGGTTCAATCCCCACGACCATTGGTCTCCCGAGACAGTGGAACAAACCTCAAAATGTCTGTGTTTCAACCCGCAGAGATAGAAGAAAAGTGAAAGGAAGTCCCAAAACAGCAAGATAAAGAGGAAAATATATTCAAGCAAAAGAAAAAGGAAAAACGTAAAGATTTTGAACATATGCAGAGGTGGCCCTTGAGAGGGGCTGCAGATTGGTATGTACCAGACGTACATAAGTCCCTAATCTTGCCAAGTGGGCATTTCTGTTCTTACACAAACAGCCCATCGCGTTGCGAGACCGCGATATTCACTCCAACAGTCGAGGACAACCAGGCAACTGCCCCCGCCCTCAGTGAATCTTCCCGAACCTTCTGACAACTTCGACCACTCTCTCAAATCTACGACAGAAGTATCACAACCTTTCGGTCGAATTCTCGAAAAACCAAGACAAATCTGGATTTATAAAGATGCATATGGCATCTCCACCGCCAATTCTTGAAGCCCCCCAATTTCTGGACGGACTTTCTTGAATCTGACCACTCACGATGCAACTCTTCACGCGTCGCTCGACAATCAAACCAACGACCCAGACTATGTCTAATTCATAACTCGACACTTGTCATCGAAGACGGGGTAGTCATCTCAGAGCGGCAGGGAGACAATTCTAGATGAAAAATGGACGGTGAGCGAGGGTTGTCTGAAAGAAAGTCATAATTAGCAGACCGGTTTTGGCCTTGTGGGCCTTCATCAGTGCCGTATTGACAATGCAAACAGACTCCAATTGTTCAAGTACTACCCACACATCCATTCAAATTGCACGGATAGAGTTCTAGATATTTTCACAGGGTTTTAGGTTTTACACAACCAAGGAGGGCCTAGTAAGTTGCCTCTTTAACTTAGAGGTCCACAGGAAGGTGCGTAGTTTTCTTGGGAGCCTCCACGGCAAAATAGGTTGGCCCGCGAATACTGTGGCATTAAACTGTCTGAGTCGACGTGTAAAACGTCGTAGGTGTAAACCCAGGCGTAGCTTTTCAGTTCAATTTTGAGCACAAGTGGTCGTGCTTTTGATGTCGGCTCCATTTGGGGGCTCGGATGAAGGATCCGAGTGAGTTGTTGTTGGCGTTGAGAGTGTCAAACCTGTGAGAAGATGGGCAGCAAGAATCTCTGAGGATATCCGTGTGCTCGAAGCTGAGTTAAGAAATTCCTTTTTATGATTAGGAATTCCTTGGCAGAGGATGTCCGAATGAGGTATCGCCATAACTCAGAGAAGATAAAGGCTCGCAAACAACTCTTAGTGTGGTAGCTGTGGAAGGGAAGGTGGAGGTACATTTTCATTGGTTTCTGGTTTGTCTTTACATCCAGAACATTAGATATCTTGAACCTTTCACCTTTGCTGAGTGTCATGTCGAGGAAGTCAATGCTAGTGGTGGAGATGTGCCACTTGATCTTGAAGTTCTCGTCGATGCTGCCAAAGGTAGAGAGGAAGTGAAGGAGATCTGTATGGGAGCCAGTCCAGATGAGAATTCCATCGTCGATGTATCGTCAATGGAGAAATGGTTGTGATTGGCATCTCCGAGTGGCTTCTTGGTCGAGTAAGCTCATAAATAGGATAGCAAAGGCCGGGGATGTTGGTGTGCCCATAGCTGTGCCTTTGACCTGCTTGTAGATATCCTCTAAGAACTCAACATAAGAGTTTTGCATCACCCATGATAACAGTTGAATGATGACATGTGTCTTGGGATGATGATCTTGATGAAGAAGTCCTTGGATGAAGGTGAGAGCAGATGCGATTGGTATGCTGGGGTAGAGTGCAACCACGTTGTAGGTGGCAAGAATGACGTCCGAGGGTAACCAGAGTGCCTCAATCTCTAAAAGAAGAGATGTACTATCTTTGAGAAAGGTTGGTTGTTGCTGCACAAGAGCTTGAAGCTCTGAGCCTAGCCATTTGGATACGTTTGTTGTTATCCAACTATGGCAGGCAGCGATAGGACATCCTACATGTGGATTCTTATGGATTTTGATGAGACAGTAGAAGGTGGGTGGTTTCAACCCATCAGTTGGTTCTTGAAGAAAGTATGCCCAGAGGGTATTAGAAATAAGCCTAGATTTGGCATAGCTCCCTTTGATGGAGAGTAGCTGTGCCTTAATTTCTTCAATGTTGCACTCAGACAGAATGTAAGTGGAGGGATCAGAGAGATGAGACATGCATTCAGAGATGTAGTCGTATCGGTTTAAGATGACCAGGCCTAGGTTTTTGTCGGCAGCTCAAATGACAATGGATTTGTCATTTCTGAGTTGCAGAAGAGCACTTCGTAGGCGTATAGGGAGTGTTTGACGAGGCATTTTGGGAGAGCTGTAAAAAAATTCAGCTACCTCAGATTTGAGTAGACTGCATGCCCCCTCGATGTCTGGTGGTGCCTTGGGAGGTATCCATTCCGGATTTGGAATCCAAAATTTGGGCAGCGAGGAATCCTGATCCTTGAAAAACCAGGTCAGCCTGACATTCCTGCAGAGCTCATCTAGGCTATTTTCATCCTGAGAGAATGAGCATGCAGAGGGCCTTGTTATGAAGTTGAGGCCAAGACTCAGCAGCTTGGTTTCATCAGTAGTGAGGCACCTCTGGCTGAGGTTTTACACACCATTGTTCACCATTTTGTTATCTAGCTGTGAGGGAGTTTTCTGGCCGGAAAGAAACAGGGAAAGATTATGGAGAGAGAGGTCAAGGAGTTTCAGCCGCGTGCGCGGCCTTACTCATTTTTTGGGCCCCTCTTCTTGAAGTTCTTCTTGTTCTTGACGTTGTTGACGTTCTTGACGTTGCCACGACCTTGCCCTCTTGGTTTCTCATTCTTGGGCATTCTCCCGTTGTAGGTTGTAGTGTTCTTAGGTGGTGCAGAAGTTGTTGAGGTCGGGGGCTTGGCAATAGTGGGATTGGCGGTTGTGGATCGAGCTTGCTGTTTGCCTTGTGGGTTGGCATTCCCACTTGGCTTGCTGCCTTGCTTGCAGCTGTGCCTGTACTTGCCTTGCTTGCTTTCTGGTGTGGCCTTAGCCTTGGAGAGAGAGGCCAGGGGCTTGGCAAGAGCCTTCTTGACTTCGATCTTGATGATCTCAGCCGTTGTGGGCTCTCTGTCCATGGCTTCGGCTACTGTAGCTGCGGCCTCCCTCTTGTCCTGGGCGGCTTGAGATTTGTGTGCAGCCGAGACACGTGAGAGTTCATGGCGTGCGACCATGTCCATGACCTTTTCATTGGTCTCCTCCACAATCTTCTGCTTCCATCATTCACAGAACCGGGAGATGTCGTAGACGTGAGAAATGGTGGAGGGGGGGTTGGTGGGGCGGCAGATTTGGGAAAGCCGTTGTTCCAGTATCGGTTTCAGATTGAGCACGCGTTGAAGGATGGCATTCCTGTGCACCTGTTTCCCCTCGATCAGAAGTTGGTGGAGCCGGGCGTTGTGTGCTGCTTGGAGCTCCGTGAGTTTTGCTGTCCATTCAGCCGCAATTATAGGTTTGTCGGCTGCCAGGAATTTGGGGGCGCGGATCTGGCAGGATCGCTCGACTTGGCCAGCCGCTTGCAGTAGCTTAAGCTTGTTCAGGGTTTTTTCAGCGCGTTGGAGCTTCAGGCGGTCCTTTTTTGCTGACTTGAGGATTTCGTCAGCAATGACGGAGAGCTCAGGCGGCGGCGGACCCGACAGCAGGTTGACCTCAATCTGGCCGATGAGGAGAGTGAGGTCCTGTTGGTCTTGTGTGTGTTGTGCGGCAGCAGCAGTAGCGTTACCAGGGTTAGCCTGGGCTGGCGCATTGACGCTTGGGCCACGGGCCTGTTGGTTGGCTGTCGTGTTCTGCCCAAAGATTAGATGGCGCCGGTGAGCTGTGGATCATAGAAGAGAACAAAGTGATAAGGAAGAGTAAGCCAAGGGCACAAGAATAATGCCCACGTATCTAGGTCACAACCGGGGAGGTGAAAAGGTGTTTTGAGATAGGGCAAAACAACCTTTCTACCCAATCCGCTAGGGGGTTAGTGACGCCCTACCTGGCGCTTATAAAACAGGACTCCACCACCTGGAGCTTTAAAAAAAACCAGACTGCCCATGCACTTCGCCATGATCGATTAGCAGCACGTGCTGCTGATCAAGCAAAGCAAGGTGGGGCATGTCAAACCCCCTCGCAGTTTTTGCTCCCACGAGAGAATCGCGATCAAGCAGAAACGTCTGGTTTTTAGATTGAGCGGGAACACTCATTCAGTTTTGTTCCTAACACACAAACCCCCATTTTATACATGCAAAACTTATTAAAACCCTACCCTGAATTACATTTGGGATTTTAGGGTTTTTGTTTTTCATGGGCTCCTGTTTGGGCCAGAAACAACATTCACAAACCCCTCAAAAGAAGGGTTTGTGAATGTAAAAAAAATTGTCGATGTCAGCATGTTGAAGCTGCATTGCATGCAGCCTCAACGTGCTTTTTTTCTTGCTGTTTGTGGGTAGGGGAGTCTTATTTTCTGAACACCGGGTAGGGGATTCTCATTCTTTGACTGCCGGGTAAGGTAGTTTTTTTCTTCCGAACGCCGGGTAGGACATACACGCATTTGAATGTTGTCGGTAATCCGCACATGCACCCTTCGAGGTATTAGGATGAGGTCCTCAGTATCCGGGTATCAACAAAATGAGTGGATTGTGACTACAGCTAGGAACATGTGTAAATTCCAAAGAAAGAAACACAAAAACTTGGGTTTGCCTATGAGGAGGTGGAAGATTCCTTTGAGTCCAGGTTCAATCCCCACGACCATTGGTCTCCCGAGGCAGTGGAACAAACCTCCAAATGTCTGTGTTTCAACCCACAGAGATAGAAGAGAAGTGAAAGGAAGTCCCAAAAGAGAAATGTAAAGAGGAAAAGAAATTCAAGCAAAAGAAAAAGGAAAAACATAAAGATTTTGAACATATGTAGAGGTGGCCCTTGAGAGGGGCTGCAGATTGTTATGTACCAGACGTACACAAGTCCCTAATCTTGCCAAGTGGGCATTTCTGTTCTTACACAAACAGCCCATCACAACGCGAGACCGCGATATTCACTCCGACGGTCGAGGAAAAACCAGCCAACTGCCCCTGTCCTCGGTGAATCTTCCCAAACCTTCTGACAAATTCGACCACTCTCTCGAATCTACGACAGAAGTATCACAACCTTTTGGTTGATTTCTCGACAAACCAAGACAAATCTGGATTTATAAAGGTGCATCTGGCATCTCCATCACCGATTCTTGACACCCCCCAATTTCTGGAAGGACCTCCTTGAATCCGACCACTCACGACGCGATTCTTCACACGTCGCCCGACAATCAAACCAACGACCCCGACTCTGTCTGATTCATAAATCGACACTTATATATATGTTCGATCATTTCGACACTTGTCATCAAAGTACACTTACCGTTGATTATAAATTGCTCAAGTGTCCCAATTTCTAAATCATGTTCTGCATCAAAACGTCAACCTGTTCACCATCTACGATCCGTTTGGCATAATACTTGGTATCAAAGCATAGCAATGCTACAGAGGCGTCCGACTACTTTACCCATTCGGAGGACTACCTTGCACAAGCCGTCAGTGCATTGCGCAAGTCAAGACTTCGCAGACTTTGCGACCACAATGTAAGGTGAGCGAGCACAACCGGCGACCAGTAGCGGGTCTTCAGCGACAACTTCGGCGATGGAGGAGTAGAATGTGCGGATGCATGCAAACCCTAAAGCGATAGCGAATGCCAGCGTGGCAGGCTATGTGGCAGCTAGATCAACCCCTACGGCTTCAACGACCAGTCCGGTCATGGACCCAATGGCGGTGAACCAGCCGTCCCTACTAGCAGCCTCGACGGCGACAGGAGTAATGACAGGTGGCACTGGACAACAGGCGTGGATCAATGAGGAACTGGCAAACCAAAACTCTACGCTCAAGGGGGATCAACAGCCATCTGCTCCAACAGCTCAACGTCGCAATGGAGGCTCCTTGTAACGCAAGTGCACTTTAAGCAATGCTTGTCGAGAGGAATTCCCAACTCTCGAGCGAATCCAACATTCGTCCGGCTCCACCAGAGCCGTTCGATCATGCAAACTCAAAAGGACCAACGGTTTCGATGTGGCTGACGAGTTTGGAGGTGTACTTCAGTGCTACTGGGGTCAACGACAATCAAAAGAAAATTGACCTCGCGTCCTCGCTTTTGCGTGGCATGGCGCTAAGTTGGTGGTCCAATCTAAAGACCATCCAATGATAGCAGGAGACTGGCGAGACATCATCAACGGCCAACGGCGCCCGTCTCATATCGCCAACCGTAGACGTTCTACCATTGGAGCAGGTCAACCCACAATGGCAAGAGGCGCAGACGCCACCAACCGACTAGAATGAATTCTTGCGTGCGATGCTCGCACGTTTTGGATGACTGAACGAAAATTCCGATGCACGGTACAAACTCCAGCATCTATGTCAGCAGTTCAATGTGGCAGAGTACACGCAAACATTCCGCAAAATCATCACCGGAGGAGAAATCGCCCCCAACAAACTCGGAACAAGCAGCTGGCCAAAATGGGGGAGAAGTCACAGAAAAATGAGTCGGAAAACGGGAAAGGACAGGAGTGAAAGGCGCAACTCTTGTCCCCATGAAGCGATCTGCACTCGACGATTGCCCATCTGAAGGACCTACCTTGCCACAGAGGGTTTCTGAGATCGCAAAGTTTAACAAAGGGTACGAGGACAACCAACCGGTGATACTGCTAAAAGTTTAGCCTCGAGGATGCAAGAGTCGTAGAACGGTACCGGCACTATTGGATGGAGGAGCTTCACACAACGTTGTGAGCAACGACATGGTTCGCAAACTGGGTTTGCAGACCGAACCAGGGGTGAAGGAAAAATCGTCATCGGGAGACTACAAATACGGAGGCTTCAAGAACCACTAAGAATACAAGTGGGAGATCTACGGGATGTAACGGTCTGGAGGTCTTGTGCAATGAGCGATCACAAAATCATCCTCGGACAAGGTTTCCTGTACCGGCACAATCTGCAGGTTGACTGGAACTGTAGCGACGTCTACGTGGACATCGACGGCGCCAAACAACAACTTCCACGTGTGGGTCGGAAGTTGACAATGAAAGCAGTAGAGGTGGAAGCAGCATAAGAAGCAGCGGTAACCGAAAAGCTACAACCTGTGTAGCCGATACCGCTCAATGTGGCCAGGTATTACAAACGACGAGGAGCTTGTGCGTGGCTCATACATCTCGAGCCAATGGAAGAAGTGGAAGTGGCAACTGCTGACTCATTGTCGGCCTCATCAGCCTCATTAGAATCAACAAAGTTCACGATGGTACCCAAAGAGTTTGCACCACCACTTTAGGAGTTTGCAAACGTTTTCCCCAACAAACTCCGGAGAACCTTACCATATCAACAGGACATGAACCATCACATCGTACTGGAGCCGAGGAGCAGACCTACAGTTGGAGTGGCCTTTCTGATGAGCGATCACGAGCTGACTGAGCTGAAAAAGTGACTCAATGGAATGCTCGGTCAGGGGTTCATCCGCCCATGCACGTCACCATACGCTACACAAGTACTTTTCGTGAAAACAAAACTTGTGAAATGCAGATGTGCATGGACTATCGGGCGTTGAAAACATTTGCAACCATCAAGAACCGGTACCCTCTTCCCTAAACTGATAAACGTTTTGACCAACTCCAAGGGGCTCAAATCAACTTTCTCGGTAGATATCACCAGATACGCGTGGCAAAGTTCAGAAGCCCGTCTTCTCGATGTCAGAATGTATCAAGAAGATGGCATTCCAAACTCGCTACGCGCATTTTGAGTTCACGCTAATGCTGGTCGGACAAACGAATGCCCCGGCAACGTTCATGGTGGCAATGAACAACATTTTCCGGCCATATCGCCATGATTGTGTCGTTGTGTACATCGATGACATTCTGGTGTACAGCCGCACCCCGGAGGAGCATGATGGGCATCTTCGAAAATTCCTCGAAGTTTTACAAAGAGATGCTTTTTTTGGAAAAATCTCAAAATGCGACTTCGGTTGTCATTCGATCGAGTTTTGGGCCATGCCATCAACCGTGGACGGATCACCATGGATCCGAAAGAAGTTGTAGGAGTCGCTGATTTGCCGACGCCGACCAACGTTTGGGAAGTTCAAGTTTTCCTCGGCTTCTGCAATTACTACCGGTGATTCATACAAGGCTATGCCCGAGTGTAAGCGCCTCTTTCCGACCTCACGCAAAAAGAGAACGAGTGGCGGCGGGGAGACAACGAACAAGAAGTGTTCACCGCTTTGCAGAAAGCTCTGACCTTGGTGTCGGCCCTACGATTAGCCTATCCAACGGTCGACTACGTCATGACCACATATATGTCAGAACGAGCCATCGGCACAGTCCTCCTACAAGACCACAGCAATGGCAAGAAACCGGTCGCCTACATGTCTAGAAAAATGTGAGGACCAGAACTTAACTACGCCGTACATGAGAAAGAACTGTTTGCAATCGTGCATGCATCCAAGACGTGGCGGTGTAACATGGAGTGCCGTCGATGCATCCTGCACACAACCCATCATGCATTAAAATGTTTTAAGACGGAGCCAAACCTCAGTCGATGTCAAACCTGATGGATGGATTTCCTTGAATCGGGGTTTGACTACGATATTGAGAATCGGCCAGGAGGACGTACTCAACCGCCAACCAGATTTAATGGCTGAGGTGGCAACGGTACAGCTGTAGCAAGACCCATATCTTGAGTGGCTGTTTACGCAAGGCTACGACCAGCACAACAGATACAACAAGGCAAAAGTCTGGTATGACACACTCTACTGGCGATGATGCTTCACTCGCCAAGTGGATGTTCCTCCGAACGACGAACTATGTCGTATGCTGCTTGAAGAGTGCTACGACACAGGAACAGGTGGACACTTTGGAGAGGACAAAATGCTAAAGAAGCTGGCGAAAAACTATTCGCGGGACAAGATACAATCCGACGTGGCCAGCTTTTGTAGAACCTACGACACATGTCAGCGAAAAAAATCTCGTCGCACATGACCACCCGGAGTTCTGCACTCACTCCCTATTCAGGTGGAACCATGTGCCGATATCTCCATGAACTTTGTCACGGGATTACCAGTCACACCTGAGGGATATGACGCAATCATCGTGGTCTTCGACAGGTTTTCCAAAATGTCCCACATCATTCCAACAATGACCACCGTCACTACCGAGGGAACTGCATGCCTGTTTCTAAACAACATCGTGTGGCTATACGGTGTACCAAGAACCATCACGAGCGACAGAGACGGTTGATTCACTAGCCGTTTTTGTGCAAACAAATGACTCGCTACGTCAGCAGAATTCAAATTTCAATGGCTTTTCAGCCTCAAACCAACGGTCAAACCGAGAAGACCAAACAGACGCTCGAACAACTTCTCCAAACACTATGCAAACCTCACGGGGCAGGTTGGGCACAAAATATTTCGCCCGCCAAATTTGGTAGTTTCCACAACAACGAGAAAAGCTCCATTTTAAGTGGTGTATGGCAAAATTTCTGCCACACCAGCTGGACTACAAAGTCACAGTATCATTCGAGCGGTTGACGTTCAACGCCGAGACTTCTCCACCATCTGGGAGGAAACACGCTAGACACTCGCGAAGACACAAGGAGCGATGAAGCGAGCAACTGACCAAAATTACAACGATGACATAGCCGGCGCTGGTGACAAAGTCCTTCTCAGCAAACATCAAACTTCGCGGAGCCGACTATTCGAAGATCAAACCCCGATGGTTGGGACCGTTGGTGATCGAGTCCATGCAAACTCCCATGGTTGCACGACTCAAACTCCCGGGTACTATGCAAGTTCATCTGGTGTTCCATGTCAGCAGAATCAAGCATTACCGAGACCCCGGAGAGAACTTTCTTGGCAGGGATGTCCCTCTCCCCCCTCTAGTTCAAGTGGACGAGGACAATGAGTATGTCATCGAGGACATCCTTGGCCATCAACGATGATGCAAGAAAACAGAATATCTCGTCAAGTGGCATGGCTAGGACGCCGCGCACAATAGCTGGGAGCCCTACAACAACCTTTGAGACACCGATCAGTGAATCAATGACTATTACCACCGTCACCAGGCCATATCTGTGTGCGCGCCAAAACGTCACGGCTTAAAGGGGGGGGACTGTTATATACTAGACGAAAACGAGTCCCTGATCTTGCCAAGTGGGCATTTCTGTTCGTACACAAACAACCCTTTGTGTCGCGAGACTGCGATGTTCACTCCAACGGTCAAGGGAAAACCGGCCTATTGCCCCTGCCCTCAGTGAATCTTCCCAAACCTTCTGACGACCTCGACCACTCTCACGAATCTACGTCAGAAGTATCACCATCTTTTGGTCGAGTTCTCGACAAACTGAGACAAATCTGGATTTACAAAGATGCATCTCGCATCTTCACTGTCGATTCTTGAAGGCCCCTGATTTCTTGGCGGATCGTATTGAATCCGACCACTCATGACACGAATCCCACACGCGTTGCTCGAAAGCCAACCCAATGACCCTGGCTATGTCTCATTTGTAACTCAACACCTGTATGTATATGTTTGATAATTTTGACAGTTGTCATCGAAGTACACTTAGCACTAATTATTGTTTGCTCAAGTGTCTCAAATTCTTCATCGCGTTTTGCCTCACAACTTCTATCTGTTCATCATCTACGCTCCGTTCAACACAACATAGACTAGGTGGACTCGGGTACACACTGGACCCTTTTTGTTGTCTTTTGGAGCTTGAGGAGCTCGTTGACCGAGGGGATCTTCATTTGACGGAGACAAATGGCTCTGTCAATCGACGAGCCAACCACGGCTGTCTTCACCTTGTGTGGGAGCTGGAGGTTTTGAGGAAATCACACAATGCCGCTGCAAGAGGTTGCATTACATGCTATTGCTACTCCAAACTGCAATATTACATGCTCCTGCTGTTGCGATAGCCGCTGCGGCTGATGGTGCTGCAGCGGCTGTTAAATGCTGCTGCTACTGCTGGCTTCCACCATACGCTGGTGCTGTTGCTGCTGATGTTGAAGTTCGAGTGCAACACCAGCCTACACGCCGATGCAAAATTAGGATTGGCCCTGCTACTACAGACTAAAGCAGTAGCATGGAGGAAGGCGCGGGCAACAATGTCCACTTTGTAGGAGAGTGTTGTCCGTGCAGTCAAAGACACGGCAAGCGGCAGGGATGCTGCTGTCATGGGTTACATGGCAGCAAGCATTGTTGGCGGATGGGCAAAGAAACCCAAAGCACGCAAGGGTAGAGAAGCAACTAGCAGTTGCAGCTGTTGCCACGGATCAGAGTGTTATGACTGTGACCGAGAGTGTCACGGAAGGGAGTTGCTACAGTTAAAATTGCTGTAGTCTACAACTGCTGCTGTTTCTCTGATGTCTCATGATGAAAGCGTGGCTTTGTAGCGTTTTGTGTACGCCTATGTTACCGTCAAGATGGCAGCCGCGACAAAAGAATTGTCGTCAAAACTTTGGCAGCGTTCCGTCTATGCCTCTACCAGAGTATGACCGTACTGACTTTTGACTTTTTCTTATAATAATTCTACAAGTTTGTCCATGTTCTCTTTAAAAAATCAACCGTGTAACGCAATCATTGAGAAGGAAAATTTGGGGAAAAATTCCTTGGAAGGTCACTTTGATTTCCGCCGGCGTGGAAGACAGCGACGGTCATTGATCGTCGCTAGATCGAGGGACGTTGATTGCGAATTTGGATGACGTTTCTTTTTGTGAGTGAGGGAAATGCCCCCACAAAGCATGGACTTCACGTGAACGTCGATATCGTCCATGCGTGGACAACCGTTGATTTGCTCACTCGAGCTCGAGCGAGAGAATTCGGTCGTCCGAATGCACCCTCTAGTCCTGGATTTCACCCACGAGGACATGTCACAACCGGGTGACTTTGAATTTTAGTGGCTGTGAACTGCACGAGGGCACTTCCATAATGGTAGAAAACTCGGTCCCGATTGTTCAAAAAATGAAAACAAAAAACACCTTTGAAAAATCACCCCCAAATGATTGTGGTTATACGGTTCGCGAAAGTGCCAAAAGTTTCCCATAGTAGGCTCTAAACTACAGCATGAGAGAAAAATGCTTTTCTTTAAATCTGGGATGCAGCTTCTAGGCTAGTTTTGTGCACATGAAAAGATATGTAACTGTGGAGAATGACAATGAAACGCGTCCTCAACAGCACGGAAACACACAACGCACATTGTATGGGAGCCTTCCGCGACGACTGCAATCGGACGGATTCCCATGAAGTTGCTCATATGACGAATCAAACTTCGGTGTTCATCTTTCCAAGGTAGGACGCAAGAAGTCTGAGTACAAGGACTTGAACGATGGATGAAAGTTGATTCTCCACCATTTTTTTCCAGGAGGAGATGGGAGACCCATTCTTGGGTGAATTTTAAAGCCACTGAATTCCCTTCCAAAATCTCAGTGGTACGGTAAAATTTGATGTCAGTATGGTACGTGGTGTGAGCCCTGTGCTCAGGGCCGCCACGTTGCCAAGATCTGTTCACCCCCACCCAGCCAAACCCAACCCAGCAAGAAGCTGCCGCTGTGCATTGTATGGTGGAATTCGAGTGTGCAGTCTCTCAACAACTCCATTACCATGAGGGAATGGAGAAACAGTTGGGAATTCATTAGGGCATGCAGGTCAATGCAAACACAAACATGAGCTCTGTGTGTGACTGCAATGCAAAATGGCAAGAATTTGGCTAAGTCTGGAACGCATAATGTAAAAGAACAAGGAGGGAATACAAATGAGCCCGTAACGGGCTTATGTAGGGGCACCGGCAGCTAGCCCCACCAGGCCGTCACCCCCGCTGAACCCAGACAAGTCAGCGGGGAGAACACACTGCATGCACCACAAGAATAACAAAGGTTGTCTCCTCGAAACCCCGGAACAGCTCTCCGATTGCCTGGGTCTCGACCACCGAAAAAATACGAGCAATGCTAGAATCACTCGAAACCAGCGTCCAGACATCGCAAACGGCTTTCCGAACACTGGAAGCCCTACTACAACCATTGAGTCTCTTCGTCGCACCAATATAGTCCACCGGGTGCGCGGGTCTCAACCCACCGAGAAAACTCTCCTAGCCAACAGGGCTGCCGGAACGCATTGACCGCGTCTCGCCTGCACTATCGTAGATGCTGGAGAATTCTGGGGACACTCTGGAGGCCCGTCATGTCGTCACGCCCACCTCTACCATATACCACAAACATAGGAATATGAGTAATACATCGGCGTCGGTCGTGACGGGTGGAAGCCACACAACTCAGCAATCCCCTTGGCTGACATAGCCATCAACGGGAGAATAAATGAATGATGCAAAGTGAAAGCAAGACACAAGGAAATGTAGAATGCAATTTATTAGGCTGGGAGGGAGGGATTGGGGGAGGAAGGGAAGGAGGAAGTGAAGAAGGGCTGGAGTGAGGATGTGCATGCATACTTGCATGCATACGCATCTGTGTGTAAATGTGTGTGTGTGTGTGTGTGTGTGTGTGTGTGTGTGTGTGTGTGTGTGTGTGTGTGTGTGTGTGTGTGTGTGTGTGTGTGTGTGTGTGTGTGTGTGTGTGTGT